>JAAAKG020193789.1:0-24345 GCA_010014905.2 Druon quercuslanigerum
CTCATCTATCTTTCTGTCCCTAGTAAATAAGCTACCAAGGTATACGAATTTATCAACTTGTTCAATTCTCTCATCATACAATACAATTTTGCATATTGTTTTCTCACTTTTTCCTTCGAACACCATAGTTTTTGTTTTATTTACGGTAATTTTGAGGCCCATGCTCTTCATGCTTGCATTTAGTTTATTCAACATTCTTTGCAAATCTTCGATAGATGCCGCCATGACAACCTTATCATCTGCGAACGCTAATCCACGTACCCTTACTGTTTCGAGATCCACACCTTCTTCGTCGAAAAGAGCTGGTCTTAAACACTTGTCCATAAATAATATAAATATCCATAACAACATAACGCAGCCTTGTCTAACGCCTTGCATAATAACGAACCAGTCACTCAATATCACATTAACTTGTAAGCTAGTAAGCTTGTATGATCCATCCATTTACTCCGTCCTCTTTTAGGACTTCCCAAAGTTTACGTCTATCTACCTTGTTGAAAGCTTTTTCTAGGTCGACAAGTGCACAAAAAACTTTTTTGCCGACTCTCAAACTTTTTTCTGTGATTTGCCTTAAGCTAAATATTTGATGCGCACATGACCTTCCTGGTATAAACCCACTTTGGAGTTCCCAAATCTTTTTTTCTGTTATTATCATTACCCTACGAATAAGTATCTTTGAGTATATTTTACTTACGGTACCTAATAAGCTGATCCCTCTGTAATTATTGCAGTCGCTTTTATCTTCCTTTCTTTTGTATATTGGCACGATAATCAATTTTTTGCAATCATTTGGGGTTCTTGATTATATCCCTAACCTCAGTGACACAGATTTTTTCAATCGATTTTTCTAATGCATTTTGTTCTATGTCGCTTTTGTGGTTCCCCATATCTTCATCTCCAGATTGTGTTCTAAAATGGTCTCTAAAAGCATCTCTAACCCCGCTTGCCTCATATTGCATTTCCCCTTTGCCATTTCTTATGTTGACAAATTCTGTACTTTTAATTACCTTCATTGCTTTATAACGTTGTTTCTTGCTTCCTTCAAAGTCATTTTGTATTTTCTTCTCTTATTCTGCTCTAATTTTATCTTTACTTTCTCCAAGTAATCGCTAGAGTATCCATTTTTTGCGTCTGTAATCATTTATACTACTATTTTTTTCCTCATCGCTAATACCTGTCATGTTCAAAGTTCTTTTGCACGCTTCTTTCTTTGCTTTTTGAGCAGCCTCAATTTCATCATTCCACCATGCATCACCGGACATACTTCCTACAACCACTGTACCACGCACTTCGATCGCACATCTAATAATGATATTCCGGAACATAGTCCATGAGCCTTCTATACCTTTATTCCGTATAAGCGCCTCTCAAGATGCCTTACCTATGTTTTCGATTATCTTATTTTGGAAATCTATTTGCACATTCGGTTTCTATAGGTTCCTCGACCTAAGTTAATTTTGGAGATCAGAAGGAGATCAGAAGTCTTTCATTTGCACCAACAAAGTCTATTGTTCTAGGATCTCCAAAATTATCTAATACTCTTTCTGTATCGTGACTTTCGATGCCAACCCATCTATTTATAACTCCTAGCAGAATCATTCTTTCACCATGATCGCAAATATTCATTGTATCATTTAAAGTGCCCTAGAAGGCGTCTTTCACTTCTTTGGGATCACTATTAACTGGCGCGTAACATGCTATGATAAATAATCTTCTGATTCCTACTTTCATGCTAGCCCAGAGCAATCTGGGAGATACGAAATCAGGATCTCCGAGATGCTGCTTCGCTCTTTCATTGAAAATAAGACCTACTCCTTGCCTATGATGTGTTTCACTATCTACTCCTGACCATATTTCAAATCCGCCTTTCAACAACCCGTTTTCTATGTCCCTACCTTCGCATCCCTTTTTCTTTGTTTCCGGTACACATAAAATATCTAGATTCCTTAGGTGCATAGTTTCTCGTAGTTCTTTTAACTTGAAATCATTCACCTTTGCATTTTCCGTATGCATGCCTTTTGTCAATTAAAGTTTCAGTCCTTTCTGAATCTACTTTATTGTTTGTATTATCCATTGTTTAGATTATACGCCAAACTACCACCTTTGTGCAATAATTTCATTTTTCAAGTCGAAATCATGTTCAAGTTAAGTAGCAATTCTTCATATGGTGGAAACTGTAGTTATAAGGTCCGTCCCACCAAACTTCAATTAATAAGAAAGGGTTTGGGATTGGTGGGGGGAGGTGGAACCGAAAGAGTCGCCTTGGGTTGATGTTTTTATACTGAGAAGATCACCAGTCTTCAGCAGCGTTGCATTAGATGGGAGTTAATGTGATCCCATCTTATAGTGGCCGGCCGTCCTCTGAGCACGATTAAAAAAAAATTCAGTGATATTTTGAATATTTAAATATGTGACCTGTAGGTAAATAAATTTCAAATTAATTTTCTGCACAATATTTGGTAATAAAAGACCAAATTTTAAGCAATTTTCAGCTGAAAAATTCTTGAGAATAATCGTAATAAAATACATAATGAAAGAATAGTACCCCCCACCCTAGCAGGATATTTCGATTTTCAATCATATTTTAAATATTTAAAAATGTCACCTATATTTGAACCAATTGCTATTTAATTTTATGCCACAATATTTGGTAATAAAAGATACCATTTTAAGCAATTTTTAGCTTAAACGTTCTTGAGAATAATCGTAATAAAATACATAATGGTTGAAAAAATTAATTTTCCTTGTTGAACATTTCATATTTTGGTTTGAGGATTGCACCGTTCTGTTAAGAAAATGTTTTGAGACTGTTTTTTGTTGAATTCAATTACTTTTTGTTCAAGAATTCGACTGTTTAGTTAAAAAGGTATCTTCACTTTGCCTTTTTTGTACGAACATTTAACAATTTTAATGATATATTTGCTTAAAAATTAATTTTTTCTGTCAAAAAATTGATCTTTTTTAGTTAAAATTCGATTTCGCTGAAAGTATAACATGTTTCAACTTGAGAATTAAAAAATTTAAATGTATTCATCTTGAATTCAATGTAGCATTTACCTCTATTTTTTAAAAATAATTTATTTCTTTATTATTCCCAAAATTGGTAACATAGCTTATGGCAAACACGAATACTATTGCTTCAAATAAAATTAAAATAAATATGTGAAATTATTAAAATTAGATCATCTTTGATGTCTGACAGACATTGTGCATTATGAGGTAAACAGTGGAGTCGTTACGGCTGTGGTCAGACGCCCTTGTCTAACCCTCATACAAAGCTGATCAGAGCGGCAGAACTTTTCTTTATCATTCTTAATTTGTTACCAAACAGAAGTAAACGCCAAGAAACAGAAAAAACTGTTTAAATATTTTATTATTAAATTTAGAAACACGAGACAAATTTACCATTAAAATTTAATAAATTAAAAATGAAATCTTCTTTCGAACAACTTTAAATAAAAGTATTTCTTTGAATTTATTTTTGTTAGGTTTATCAAATAGAACACTTACTTTCTACTGATTAGAATAAACAAGTTTAATATTGAAAGAAAAGGTTGAAATATTTAAATTTATTACCTTTTTCTTTTATAATCTTTTTATACATATTTTCCTTCAAAGAACAATTTATCACACAATTCATTATTTAATGTACATTGAATGTTATTTTATACTGAGTAGTTGTTTTTGTGTCAAAGTTAAAAAATATTATTTTCTCAGTTTTTAGTTCACATCGACGTTCAAATCTTTCTAGTCTCTCTTGAGTAGGAAAAAAACAAACCAAAAACACGTCAATATGCCAAGTAATTGTTATAAATTTCAATAAGATTTAATAAAACTTACTGATGAGGGCCACCATTGTGTGCCGAAACGTTTGAAACAACTTAATTAGTTTAAATTCTCCTGACCCTGAAGTCAACAACTTACATCAACAATTTCTACAAAAAAAAAATTATTTTACTTTATTTCTATCTCACACTTCTTTTATTTTAAAAACCTTATTTAAATTGTTCTATATTTTAAATGATGGATTTTCTCAAGTTAATATGATTTTAAATATCAAGTATGGAGGTAATATCATTTTTGCACTAAGATGGACCTGAGGTCTCCCATACCGCTGTATGTATTCATAATTAATGAAATACGTGAAAAGCTGCCGATATTAATAATCGTTTACACCAGTAAGGGTGCGGGGAACCACATATCAGCAGCATGGTGCGGTTTTTAAGACCTCACGTCCACGCGCCCATACTTTTTTGTCACTGTTTGCTTAAATGAAGGATAATCGGAGCGTAAAAACTGTTTAGAAATATTGTATGAAATAGAAATAAATAGAAACATAGATGGTGATGTTACTGTGAACGTGCGATCTTACGCACCTCCTGTGATATTTTAATTGATATTACTCACAATATACACAGCGAACCACACTTTTTTCACTTCTTTCGACAAAAGCACAACTGATACGAAAGCCCCTAATACCAGCAGCCCCGAGGAAGGCCAGGGAGGGGGGATCTACAAATCAGAAGCATGGTGCGCTCTGTGAGACCGCACGTCCATTCTTAACGGTTATTATTCAGAGAATATGTTGATAAATCGCAGTAAACGTGTTATTTGCATTCCAGTAAATAATTCTATTATTCTAAATACAAAATTTTGAAGACTAAGATTTTCATTTAAGTTGTGCCTTTTTGCATTATCCTATGGGTATCATATAAACCTCGTGAGAGAAAACAGTAGACAACTCTAGAAACGTAAATAATAACTCATTGTAAATTCGTAACACCACGCAAAAAAGTAGGGTGAGTCTAAGTGGAAATAAAAAGGCAGACAGTTTTTCCTCGCGAATTCGAGCTGGTTGTGCAGTTAAGCGAGTAATTCGATAATAAAATGTACGAGCATGCAAACAGATTATTTCGCTCCAATTTTTATATAACGTGACGATTTTCAACGTTGAGATTCTGTCAAATTGATTTAAAGGAGGAAATTTCAAGACTTATAAATGTCACTCAAATACTTAAATACTTAAATACCTAAAGCCTAATTGAAACCGACTTCAGAGTAAAATGTCCTTGTTAAAAATTGAACTAAAATTACGCTTCTGACCTACTTTTCTTCTTCGAGAATTAATGTTTCAAAGATCATGGTAAGCGCAATAAATGAGTTGGGCAGATTTGCTATATTCAATTTGTGTAATATTATAATGAAAAGACAAAAGTTGTTACAACAAAAACCATCTACAAATTTGGAATAAACTTTGCTTATCAAGACACATTTAAAATAAAAAACTAGCTTGTTGAAAAAAAAACCAATAAAGCTTTTATGTAAAGCTAACATTTTTCGGAAATAGTAGGAAAATGTTGGTATGAGGTGTATAATTGCTTGGGATAGAACTTGTAGCAATCCTGTAAATGGTCCCCGAATTAATGCAGGTTATATTCCTAAACCTGTCCAAAATCTCGTGTGGGGGGGCTGAGAATAGCGACATAAATAAATTAGGTCACACCCCTATCCCTCTCCGACCTGTCTTGAAGGAAAGGCACTCCTGTTACTGGTAAAAGAAAGAATGTAGGTCACATTTTGGTCCCTTTTTGACATCTCGTAGGGGGGGGGGGGTCGCCCCTGTGATTGGTTGCAGAAATAATGTAGGCCACATACTTTTCCCTTTTCCCACGTCTCGTAAGGGGCGGGAAGTCACCCCTGTGAATAGTCACAGAAAAAATGTAGGTCACACAATTACCCCCTTCCAACGTTTTGTGGGCGAAGGCAACCTTGTGATTGGCCATAAAATCAAATTAGGTCACATATCTTTCCTTGACCAACGTGTTGTCGGGACGTAAAGGTATGCCTATAACTAGTTATTAAAAGAATGTAGGTCACAACCATACCTCTTTCCAAAGTCAAGGCGGGTACTCCTTTGACTCGTCATAGAAATAAATTGGGACGCACAAGTCCCAATAATTAATTTCGGTTACATCCCTACCTCTGTCAATCTTCTCGAGGGGGTGGAGGCAGATCAATGACTGATTATTATTATTATTATTATTATTATTATTATTATTACACCATTAAGCTGTTTCCCTTTCGGGGTAGGCGTGACTCACTCGGTAGGGAGGGGAAATAAAAATAAATTAGGTTACATACCTTACTCTCTCCACCTTCTCGTACCTTTCAGGAATTTTTGATATCATTTAAGTCCATTTTTTCAAAACATGTTAGTTGTAGAGCAATCTCTATTATTTACTGAGATAAAAGCAAGTAAACAATATTTTCATGGACTTTTTATGCTTTTCACCTTGGAAATTAAATTTGCGCGTAGTTTTACTATTAGTTTCGAAATCAGCACATTAAAATACATAAGTGTACGGAATTGGAAATAAATCGGAGGTATGGGTTTTTCGGAAGTATATCCGTAAAAGCTAATGCAAAATAAGGAACAAATATTTAATTAATCATGATAAATAAGATTTTTACTCCACTTTACAATTTCTAAATGAGCAATCCCAGACCGAGGTAAATAAATAAATGTATAGAAGACATTTAAAATAATAGTATTGAATAATGTATAAAAGTTCGCATTTTGTACAATATCGAGTGTGAAGCACAAGATACGTATTAAAAATGTGTACTTTAACGCCGAAGGAGCTTTAACAAAAGAGAATTCACAATCACTAAATTACAGCTTTCGATCCTCTTATTAAGCGCGAAGCGCTAGATAAATATATTATGGAGAAGAGAAAGAAAGAGGAAGAGATGATGATCAAAGAAAGAGATGAGAGAAAAGTGTGGAAGAAATCCTTAACCTGCTTCGCTAAGTCGTATTTTGAAACCAATTCAAACTTGAAGTCTTTTTTATAGCTTTTAAATTATGATTGCTCTGAAATATTTCTGCTATAGGTTTAAATTTTGAAAAAATTGGAATCCTTGTAATATTATATTGCTAACACATATATAAGTATGTAATCGATTTGAGAAAATCAAGCAATTCTTCGACCGATAATATTATGGATATAGAATGTGTTTTATTTATTTTTTTTATTTTTATTTTATTTTATTTTATTTTATTTTATGACCGTAAGACTAAAAAAACACACATTCTATATACATATATAAGTAGTTTCAAAATTACTACCCTATTAGTTTTAGATTGTTTTTAATTTTTAAGTATTAATAACGAGAGGGATTACAGCGCAAATAAGGAGCTCCAAAAGGGAAAATAGGGGAAAGATAAAACATTTATTTTTACATGTACAAAAGAATCCAACTTTCTATCAGAAATATTATATTTTAAAATAATAATGAATGTTTTTTTGAAGAATTTTTCTATCCGTTTATTTTTAAATTGAATATACTGTAGTCATCGAAAACCTATTTTCGGTAATATAAAAAAGCCCGACAATAAATAAAATTCGTGAAGTAAACAATTTGTATATGTATGAAATCTTTTTCGTATTATCGTTCTAATTATATTCTATACCTAAAAATTTCAATTTAAGTTTAAAACTACGCTCTTCATTGCTTAAAACTCTAAATTAAAAGTAGCTGAAGATTACGTGCTTAAATTAGTTTAAAGAATTTCTTTAAATCGTGGATATAGCTTATTTTCAAATCAGTTGAATAAACGTTTGTGAATTTTTTATTGACAGGATTTAAAAATACAATATGATAATACTTAATATTCATAAATAGATTCAAAATTCATATTGCTTAAATTTGAATGTATCACTTTCAATTTTTAGAGTTAGAACATTCAACTTTACAATTGATCAACTTGGAATATTCCATTTCCTAATTAGTTACTTTACGTTGACCCTTATTATGAAATAATAATAATTCTAATAATTCTTCCTAATAATTCTTTTAGAAAATACTACATATTTTTTTAATATGCTAATTAGTATAGTATGTTTAAGCTTCCAGTTTAAAGAAAAATATTTAATTTTTAATGGACTCTAGTTTCCAGAAAAAAGTAAAATTAATTAGAATAAATAGGATGTGCATACATGTATTAATTTCAAAGAAGTGTCTACTTGGTTTAAGTAATGTATTTTTAAATATTGTTTATTTATAGAGTAACGGGAAAAAAGGAAGTTTCTCGAAAATGGCGAAAAATGGGGAATTCGTGAAAATGAGAAAGACTGTAATGTCTGTAAGACTTTAATGAAAGAAAATAGTTTAAAAATATCTATAAATATTTATTCAATAATCACCCTTGTCAGTATTACATTATTGCATGGCGCGATCGCAATTGAAAATTCCAACGTTATAGACTATATAAACAGAAAGTAAAGTAAAATGAAGGAAAGGTCGATGAAATACTTTTATACGTCTGGTCAGTCGAGCGTCTACCATACACTCGATGACTAGCTGGAAAGTCTCTTACGTAACGGGTGGAGTAGAACAACGCAGGCTATCGACAACTGAGCTTCCCATCATTTCCGTATTCTCGGCCGGTTGTGACTTATTTCTAAAGTGTTTCTGCAACTTTGTATCCAGGATTGTGGAAAGGCTTCAATGCGATTGAATGTCTACTTTCAAACTCGATGGACAATCGAAAAACCGGCTGAACTCAGGACTGTAGTTTTCGGCAGTTTTCCTCTTCCAATGGAAAACGTCCAGGCCACTGCGAATACTTGTAATAAAGTCGGATGCAGCCGCGGGTTATGGCTGCACGGACAGAAATTTCGAGATCTGAGTTCGAGGAAGCGCGTGATTTTAGAGCTACAATTTTTACGCGCTTTAAAGTCTCGGACTTTATGATGTTAAAGCATAGAGTTCGCGACCTGAGAGCAAAGAGGCGTGGCTTGAAGCATCTGAAACATTGAGACTGTTGCTTTAAAAGAAAGGGTTCCGAGATCTCAGTTCTAGCACCAAACCGTGCTAAAAGCAAGGGGCAGTTCCGTGAATTCATATCTCGAAATTTATCTTCGTGATGTTTTGATTAAATTTATACTGTAATTTAAAGCTCACCTTAGTAAAGTAAAATATTTACAGGCTAACCTTTGTTTCAAGGAGGTTCATAAAATGAAGGGACAATACAATACGTTTTTAACCACAATGCTACGGGATTCAAAAAATCATTCTAAAAGAAAGAAAACAATGATAATCATTGGCTATGTATAATTATGTGGAATATAAAGCTTTTGGTCAAATGAAAGAATTTTAAATTTCGAATATATAAATTTGGATAGATTTTAATTGGATATAGTGAAAATTGAATTTTTGTGTTAACATTCAAAATTGCATAATTATCCACTAAAACATGAAACATGGATGATCCTTTAATTGAAAATATATAAAATTGAAGAATTATAAATTGCAAATCGTATAATTGAAAAAATATTTACTGTAACATTAAGTACATACCTAAAAAATATAATTATGAAAAGTTTAATAATTAGTGTTTCTAAATTTTCAACATTACAGAATTTTCAGTTGCAACGCTTAAAAATTCTAGAATCTTGAATTGTGAATCTTTAAAATTGAAGAGTTTTAGAATCACCAAAATTTTTAATTTTAAAAACAAAAGTTTTGTCATTCTGATGCTTTATATTTGAATTTTTCCTAAATTAAAAAATTAAGAATTCTAAACTTGAATTTCGAATATAAAAATAATCGAAAGTTAACAAATTGTATTCATTTATTTATTTATTAATACAAAATATATTTTTTTAACTGTCAAATTCAAAATATAATTTTTGAAAATTTCATAAGTTTCAAATTCTTTGTTTTCAAAACTTATGAATATTCAATTTAATGTAACTGTTTGTAATTGTAAAACTTTAAATACTAAATTTTAAAAATTGATTAGTTTTTAATCTTTAAAATTCACATGCAATTAAAAATTAGGCGAGTTTGCATTTTTACAATAGAAATTTTTGTAGCTTTGATGCTTCATATTTAAAATGTTGTCATTTCGAAAGATTTAGAATTCGACACTTGTCTTAAAAAAAATAAATGAAATTTATAAAAATTTATTTATATATTTTCAAAGTTAAAGAATTCATATGTGTAACCCTTTAAAATCGAAGTTATCCGACAAAAAATTCCAAGTTTATTATATAAATCTTGAAAATAGCATACATTTTACAGTATGTATTTAAAAAATTCAAGAATTTTTAAATGCATACAAGTTTTAAGTTTTGCAGTTTAAAATTATTTCATTATGATAATTTTTATTTTAAATTTTTTTAATTTCAAAGACGTAGAATGAAAAAATTGAAATTTGATTTTTTAAGTCATCCAAGTTTAAGAAATTATATTTATACATCTTCAGAATTGAAAACTTCTCATTTGTAACTCTTCATAATTCAATAATTTCAAATTGCAAATCTTCAAATTCAAAACATTTGTATTTTTAAGTCTTCAAAATCAAACTATCCAACAAAATATTTTACGTTAAATACCTTTAAAATACAAATATTGAAAAATGCATAACTTACAAATCTATTATTAAAAAACTCAAGAATTTCTAGTTGTATGTAACTCTTTAAAATTGTAGGAAATTGAATTCTAAATATTCAAAAATAAAGAGTTTTTAATTTTTTAAAGTTGTGCGATTATAAAATTATAGAATAGTGATACTTTTGTTTAAAGTTTCTTCAATTTAGAAGAATAAGAATTAAAAGCTTCTTTCTTTTATTCTGGAATTCATCCAAATTAACGAGATAGTATTTACACAGCTTAAAAATTGAAGAGGTTTCAAATCTAAATCTTCAAAATTAAATTATTTTAATTCGCGAATTTATGATTTTATTTATAAATTTTTAATTCAATTTTAATTTATAGTTGCACAATTTTAAACGATTATGTTCGATATATCTTTAATATAAAAGATTAAGAATTAAAAAATGAAGTCTCGATCTCCAGAATCATCAACATTTAGAAATTTTTTAAATTGAAAAAGGGTTTTAATTTAAAATCTTTAAAGTTGAACTGTTCAGAAGAACATTCAGAACTAAGTTATCTCATGTAAAAGCATTAGAAATTAAGGGATTTTCTGTGGATACTCATAAAGAGAAACCTATTACAAGAAGATCTTCAAATTTTAAGTTGCTAAAATATAAACATTCAAGATTAGACTAGCTGTCAAATTTCTAATTGTAAAATTAAACTTAAAATTATTAGAATTATATGAAATTGGTATGAAATCCGATGGATCTCTCTAAATATTCATTTTATAATCATTTAGTACATTTTATAGTACGCGAGCTACTTTTTCCTGCTTTATGCATAGCGTTAAAGAATATTTTAAATATGAATTTTTCCTAACGAATGATTCCTAAAGTTATTTTAAGAGTTACTAAATCTTGAACTAATTAAGGTATTTAGTATATCTTTATTTACTCCTAGTTTCAGTCAGACAGTTAATTTTAAATCCAGAAAAAATGACCTAGTTTGTCTTGCTCGTTACACTTTAAAAGTTAAAAAAAATATGTAGCTAGAAGAATATTGCAAAACAAATGTAATAATAATGTAAATTAAAATTATCTACAACAATTTCACCAACTTTAAACATATTTAGAGTTTTTAAAACCCTTAGAAATGAGGCACACACTTTTTGTAGTAATTAGAAACAATTTCTCCATTCATAAATAACAAAGAAAAGCGGTCAATTTTGCAGACCTTGGTTTTTTAGAATCATGGTAGTATAATTCTACGAGTCTGTGGAAACACGTAGAACGCCGTGAGCAATCGACGAGAGAGGACTGATAAATTCTATTCCAAGGCGCATGATTCAACTCCTTTTTCCGATTTGCCTCGTGTTAAAGTGAATTATTAAAATAGGAGTTCAAAAAAGAGGTTAAGCAATATGCAAATTAATTTCACAAGCCTCTTCTGGTTGCTTTTTAAAGAAACAAGAGTTCTCTCTTACTATTTTTCTCTTTCTCAACCTCTCTTTCTCTCTCTCTCTCTCTCAATTTCTGACTTTCTATTTCGCAGTATTAGTTATTTTTATGATCTATCATTAATATTGTACCAATAGCTGAACGGTGACTAAAGTCAGTCAGTTTTATATTAAGTACGACTCCGCTAACATTCAATAAAAAGGAGCAATCGTTAAACCACTTGAGCTTCAAAGGTAAATATGTTAAATATTTTAATATTTCCTGTGCTTTTATAAGTGATTTAAAACTTAAAATCAAAGCATTAAAAATTACATTTTCTGTTCCCAATTTCCTTCTGACCATCCAAAAGTTTCGAATTTCACATGAAATTTTCTTAGTGGCAAGATTAATATAGAAATGGTACTTGTCTTTTCGAAAGGTGTTATAAAAGTCAGTGAAAGTCAGGCCAAAGTCAGGGATTAGGAAAAATTTCTTGATCTTTTTTAATATAATTTTAAAATTGTTTTATTTTGTTTAAAATAGTTTATACGTTAATAATGCTGCAAACTTTACAGTCTGTTATTTAAATATTAATGGGCAGGAAAAATTAAACAATGGCCAGGGAAACATAAGGGAATTTTGAAAATTAAATTTTACGGATATCCTGATTTGATATTTTTCTCAGTAATTTATTTGTCTTATATTTCCAATTCTTTGTTTGCAGCTGTTTTCTCCTGCTGTTTATATTTCTTAATAAAAATTTGACTATTTAGTTGCAAATTCAACATTTTTTTTTAAAAAGTCATCATGTATGGTAAAAACCAAAGCCCTAAAAAATGATACATTTTCTGCACTGAAAGACCGGACCATGTTACCCCGAAGGATTTTAGTATTCCAAAAACTAATCCTAAGCTAAAAGTGCCAAATTGGCTATTTTTAGAAATATTTGAGGCAATATGAAACATGATCAGCAATTGTTTTATAAAAACTGCGAATACCATTGTTTTGTAGTTTTTTAAACCTTTAATTGACATTATTAATCACCTCAAACGGATTTTTTTCTCCGAGGTATGATACACTAACCATTTATTCACTTTCCTTGCCTACGTTGCTAGTTTTTTATTGTGGAAATGAAATGTTCAATGTGCGAAAATTTAGAGAAAAAAATCTGTTCGGGATAATGAAAAATGGAAATTAGAGGTAAAAAGAAGTAATCAAAAACCTGACGTATAGGAAAAATTTAGACAAAGGTTTCATTTTTAGGACACTAACATCCTTCGGGGTCATATAGTTCGGTCTTTGGATACAAATCTTGTCGCTCTGTGTAATTCAACTATTTTGTTGAAATTCGTTTTTTTTTTACTTGAATGCAACTGTAAATTTATTTAAAGTTAACATCTTCTTCGCTTAAAATATCTATTATAAAATTATTCATTGTTAAACATTCTTTCTTATCTCTCTTTTTAAATGTTTAACTATTTCGTTAAAAATTAATATTTTATAAATTGAAAATTCAACCACTTGGAGAAAAGATGAACTAATTTGTTACACAATTTTTCTGTTACCTGCAGTTCTTTTCATCTCTTCATTCGGAAATCCAACGTTATTTTTTGGTTGAAAATTTAATTATTTAATAAAAAATGCATCTCTTCACTATAAAGTTCAAGAATAATTTGGACGAACATTTTTTTCTATCTTGACTGAAAAATCTCCATGTGCTGAAAATTTGTCCTTTCGGTTGGATTATCAAGTATTACCATTTTTATTCAGAATTCATTTCATTGTTTCGAATATACATTTCAGTGCTGAAAATTAAACTTTTTATGAAAACAATCGTCTGGTATGTTTTAAAAGTCATCTTACTTTGTAGAAATTAAATTATTTTAGCTTGAACTATCAACTATTACATTTTTTGTTAAAAACTAATCTCTATAGGTTGACAATACAACTATTTAGTTAAAAATTAATCTATTTTTTCCAAAATTTGTAATATTAAATATAATAATTTTTGTTCAGAATTCAGATTCTTGTTGAAAATCCAACTTTTTCAATAAAAAATGTATCTGTTATTAGGTAGAGTTTAACCAGTTTTGATCAATAATTAGACAATATAATTAAGTATTTCACCTTTGTAGTTTGAAATTGAATTATTTAATTCAACTGCTCAACCATTCTGTTAAAAATTCGTGTCTTTTAGTTTATAATTCAACTATTTGGTTATAATTGAAACTGTTTTGTTAAACATTAATTTTGTTGTTGAAAATTCATCTTTCCTAAATGCGGGTTTAAAACGATTTTTAAAATATTTTGACTTTTTCGTTTGAATTTTCATCTATTTGGTTAAAAATTAACATCTTTTGTCGGAAGCTTACTCTTTTATTTTTGAACATTCGGAAATTAGGTAAAAGTTCATTTATTTTGTTGAAAAGTTATCTTTAAGGGTATAAAATTTAACTGCATTCTGAAAATCACAATTATTCGTTTGAGAATGCAACTATTTTTTGGTAAAAAATAATCCTCTTTATTCAAAATTTCAACCATTTAGTTACAAATTTATTTTCGTAGGTTGAAAATTCAACAAGTTCTTTGGAAAGAAGCCAATTGTGTTAAAAACTGAATTTTTTTTTTTACAAAATCACCTATTCTGTTAAAAATGTAACTATTTTGTAAAAAGTAAAATTCTTTGTTCGAAAATTAATTTTGTATAGTAAAAGTGTTATCTTTTCTGGTTAAAATAAATAAATTTGAAATTTTTTAACTTGAATCATAAATTGTTTTATTCCGCTCATAAGAGATTTAATTTTAAAAAGGTCAACATATTAAAATACTGTTTGATGGATATTAATGGTCCGGGAAAATGATAAATTGTTCCGGGATAAATCAGGAAAAAGTCAGTAAATTTTGAAAATAAAGACTTATTACAATATAAATTCTTATCTAGCTTACATTGTTTATAATATACAATTGATAAATTATTTAACTTATTTTTATGCCCAAAATGAAACAGTTTTTTTCTTCATATTTCGTAGAAATAAAATTCTTGCCTTGACTTCGGTGTATGAATGTTAAATTTTCTCGATTTTTAAAAGCCTTGCGTCAGGATACATAAAATTACCAAAGGAATTTTTCTTAAAATTCGGTTCCAAAAAACACTTTTTTACTGCAAGACTTATATTAAAATTTGTTTTGTACACTAGTTTGGTATTATTGCAGAAATTTAAAGAAAAATAAAGTTGAAAATTTCTAGTGCTTTTGTCCCAAAAATAATTTTCGACAAAGGGAAATACTTTTGAACTTTTTTGGGACATGAACTTGGAACTGTAATAATAAAAAAAAATGACTTGAACTCTCTTTCTAAGATATAACTGTGTTTGCAATTTTTTTGGAATCTTATTTTAGGCCAGATGTATTGTAGGCCAAATTAAATATTCATTACATGACAATCCGATGAAGTAGGAATGGTGCTAAATGACGATTCGTGTAAATGAATGCTGGGTGGTTTGGTTATGCATAAGAAATAAAATTATGTCACATCATAATTCTGATAAATGTAAAATAGGACGAACAGAAATTTATGCAAATGAATATAATATTATATGGAAACTCCTAAAAATGGCAATTATTACAAATTCGAAAAAACATAAATTAGATAAAAAAAACGTAAACTAGGATAAATAAATATTATGTTGAAAAGAAATCGAAAAATATGAAAATTGTCTCAACGTAGGATTCGGTTTAATAGAAACTAGAATAAGTGGTTGTAAGTTGGCAAATCGAAAAAATCAATTTAAATATGACAAATTTTATTTTACCCATAGAAAAAATTATATTTGGTGAATATTTATGCGCCTCGACGTTACCAATGGTTCAAAATCAATCCGATGTAAAATCGCTATCCCAAAGGTTAATAGTTACCTAGAAACGCCAATATAAATATAAATATATGTTGTATAAACACGGACAATGGACTGTAGTTAACTATACTTTCGGGAGCTGAGATTGTGGAACTACGGCGAGTACAGTCGGCGGAGCCGTAAATTATTGTCCGTTGTCTATCGGAGGAAAACCTGTGACCCACGTTCGATCGAGCTAGGCGCTTTCCAAAGATTACGAGGCGGCTTCCTAACTCGGAACGCGCAAATGCAACTCGCGTGTCCATGTAACTGTAGCGGCAAACGCGTAACGCGAATCAAGTGTGATCAAGAGAATAATTTACGTCAGACGAAAAAAAAGTGTTGCAAATAAGAAAAAATGAAAATCTATGAAACCGGAGACAATAAAGTAATAATAAAAATAAAGAAAAGAATACAGGATACAGAGTTGGATTTTAAATTATTATAAGTAACTAAGATAATTATAATTTACGTTATTTGTAACTGGGTTATTATTTTTTTAAGTAACTTTTAATGTAACTTA
Source organism: Druon quercuslanigerum (assembly GCA_010014905.2). Classification (NCBI taxonomy): domain Eukaryota; kingdom Metazoa; phylum Arthropoda; class Insecta; order Hymenoptera; family Cynipidae; genus Druon; species Druon quercuslanigerum. Next base: position 16,242 of record JAAAKG020193789.1, read on the forward strand.
TTGGCGAATTTTTACAGTAATTTGGAACTTTCATTTAAGTTACTTTGAATTTGTTTTGTGTTTTTTGTATATCTCCTATTAACAGAGATTCACGTGTCGGCTGTGGGTAAAAAATATTTCTTTTTTGATTAAACATTTAGATATTTTTTTGAAAATACGTTATTTTTTTTTAAATTTAACTCTGGTAGGAACTTCAACATTTTGGTTGAAAAGCAACTTTTTGTAGAAAATTCATATTTTCACTTCCATAATTGAACAGTTTTGTCGTAAATTGGTCTATTTTATTTGAAGATTCATCAACTTAGTGCACATTTTTTCATTCTTGGTTCGAAATTAGGATATTTTTCGTTTCAAAATTTACATCATTTGTAAAAAGAATCTTGTTTTTTTTTTTTGAAAAAATAAAACTATTTTTGTACAAAATTAATCTGGTTTAGTTGAAGATTAAGATTTTTTGTTGAAAATTCATATTTTCACTTCCATAATTGAACAGTTTTGTCGTAAATTGGTCTATTTGACTTAAAAATTCATGAATTTAGTGCACATTTGTTACATTCTTGGTTCGAAATTCGGATTTTTTCGTTTCAAAATTTACATCATTTGAAAAAATAAGCTTGGTTTTTTGTTGATAAAAATAAAACTACTTTTGTAAAAACTTATTCTAGTTTAGTTGAAGATTCAGATATTTTGTTGAAAATTCGTATTTTTGGTTAAATACGAGTGTGTGTAATTCCAAATAAAAATATTTTATGGATGAACTGATATCATCTATTATATTTTTCATTGATTATTCATCTATTTTGTTGAAAATTTAAGTATTTTGTACCAAATTTAACTATATTGATAAAAGATTCAACTAGTTCGTTAAAAAATAGTAAACATTTTTGTTGAAAATTTAAATCGTGTGATGAAAAGTGTTGGTTTTTTGTTTAAAAATTAACTTTTTAATGAACAAAATTCTGTAAAGGGTTTAGCTATTTTCTTGAAAATTTGTCTTTTCTGATTCATTTGTCGTGCTGAAATTTTAAAGACTTTGTTTTAAATTTGTTTTTTTATAAGGTTCGCCTTTTTTGTTTGACAATTGTAGAGAACTTATCTATATGGTCGATAATGAACTTTTTTGTTCAAAATAAATACTTGCGGTATAAAAAACTCAACCGCTTGGTTAAAAAATCTGATATTTTGTTAAAAATGTAACCGCTGTTATAGAACTGTCAAATATTTGATTTAAAAGTAATTCCTTTTTTGGAAATTTCCAGTTTAAAAGTGAGTGGAGAAATTGGTTTACATGGCCTTCTTAAATGACTAAAATTTAAATATTTTTATGAGGACCATAAAACAATGTGTACAAGCCTTAAATTATCCCTTCCTTTTAAACATTTTTATATAAGCCGCTTCTTTTCAAATAAATTGAAAGTGAAAAAAACTCAACCGCTTGGCTAAAAAATCTGATATTTTGTTAAAAATGTAACTATTGTTATGGAACTGTCAAATATTTGGTTTCAAAGAAATTTATTTTTAAAAATTTAATGTTTTGGTTTGAAAATTCATCGTTGATACTTAAATTATTTCGTTTAAAAGTTATCTTCTTAGTTTTAAAGATAATTTCTTCCGGTGAAAAATTGATATTTTTTGATTAAAAATACAACTAGTTGGTTGAAGGTAGTGACTGAAACATGTTTCTTGGTTCAAAATTCAACTTTAAAAATATGTACTTAAAATTTTACGAATTTAAAGCGTTTCAAGTTGAATCATATAAAAGTTTTTTTTTCAGAAATTTCAAATCCTTTAGGTCCTAAAACTGAATTTTTTACCGGAATATCAGAATAGCGTTTTAAATTTGGAAAACTTTTACTGAATTCAATCCAAAAAATGTTAAGCTACAATAATTATTAGCATTCTTTTTTCGTCATGCAAGTAGTATTTTTATGTCATGATTTTAACTTGAAATTCAAAATGAAAAGTAATTTTCAATGGCTGATGAAAAAAAAGTTAACGAAATTTTATTTTGAATATATATTCTTGTTCAATTGCCGAAATCTATTGTATTTTTTATTCAGTTTAAGTAATACCTATTTTTTTATGTTAAGTTTTTGTGTATTATTATTTTTCTTATTTTCATTTTTAAATTAAAAAATTACGGTAGGAACATTCACCGTAAAACAGGACCAAGCGGGAAAAAAATGAGAAAGCGAGACACACGAAATCTTTAATTTACCGAATTCTATTAAATATTTGGATTGTACATCGAATTGAGATCCTAGAGAGTAATGTGAGGTATACGAAATCCTTACATTTCAAATTTCATATTGCTTTCTTTGATTACAAAGTGTCTGTCCCGCTTTACCCCACATGTCCAGCTTAGCCCCGAGTTACGGTATAGACTAAAGAGTTAATAATAATAAAGAATCTAGGACTCCGAGGAGAAAGGAATTCATTTATACATTAATTAAAGATTACTTCATAAAGAATGACTTACTTAAGAATGAATTACTGCGAACCTACGACACAGGGAAATTAAACAATTCCTGATTTGTGCCTAGAGTTCCCACGTGCTTTGAGAAAAGAAACAACTTGGCGATGTGAAAGGAAATTTCATTTATTTTTCTATGGATATTATTCTCTACAAAGATAGATAAGAATTCACATGTGATATCGCAACTGTTTCAATTTGAAACAAAAATGCAAAATTATGCCCAAAAGTGAAAATTTATATACTGACCCTAATATCTGCTAATTGACCTATTTATTCAAATTTTTACTGCAGCTGCAATTTAAGGACTCCTCAAGGAATTCTTGAAAGAATAATTAGATTTCTGGCAAATTATTGCTTCAATTAATTTCAGCATGATTTTTCAGAGACATAATTTCAATAAGTGCTTGACAGAATACTGTAAAGAAAGAGGGCACTTTTATTGTCTTTATGTCTCAACGACACTTCTCCACTGCGGGATACTTTCTGACCATTTTTTGGGACGTGAACTTAAAATTAAACAAATTTCGACTCAAATAAAGAATAACTATTTTACGTCTATTATGCAAGAATGTATTATTAACTGAACTTTTTTGGAACACAAACATGGAACAGATTTGTATAAATTTCGAAAAAAATAATGGTGAATTTTAAAAATTCATACAAAAGTTGAAAAAGAAAATAAGAAAGATATTTTAAAGATGATTTAAGATATTTGAGGCAGTACTTTTTCGTATATAAGTTTAGGACGATGAATTTTCTCTAAACTATGATATAAATGTTACAAAGTATCAATAGTCTTTCCGTCTCACAGAACTCTAAATATCTAGAACAGTAAAATAAATTCTTTTAAAAATAATTATGTAAAATGAACGTAAACGAAATTAAAGTTTCAAAAATAATTACAAGAATTAATTTTACATTATTTATTAATTTTTAGTGCTAAAATCCAGTTTAAAAGTGTTTGGAGAAATTGGTTTGCATGGCGTTCTTGAATTACTAAAATAAAAATATTTTTACGAGGGCCATAAAACAATGTGTACAAGCCTCAAATAATCACTTTCTTTTAAACATTATCACATAAGCCACTTCTTTTCAAATAAATTGAAAGTAAAAAAAAAACTATCTAATTATCTTACATGTTATACATCACGTGCTACATAGTCTTGGGTTCCGTATTACGCTCAGACATGCTATAGTTTGTAGACTTGTATAGGTAATTCTCTAAAAACATGGCACTTTCGTGTTTAAGGTTTAAATTATCAAAACTATTGATTATTTTTAAAAAACCGGCCCTAAATATTTTTAAACATATGCTTGCTAAACTTGAAATTCATCTCAGAGATCATACTTTTGATAACGGATATTTTAATATAATATCTCGCTACTCATTCACCAAGTTTTAAGAAAAAAAAAATATAAACTTTCATCGCAAACTAAGAAATAGTCCAAGAAAACGTTAAGTATTTGACGTACTATCTATCGACGTAACAGTTAATAAGGTAATGAAAAGTAATGGTTTTAGATAAATGATTTTAATTAATCCAAATTTCTTTTTTTATATTGCATAACATCTTCTTTAAAAAATTCCCTGGCTTTGCTAGTTTTTTTCTGGTCTATTCTTAATTTTTCTTAACCATTAATATTCAAATCCCAAAATTGTAAACTTGTAAAATTTATAATACAAAATATTTTCTAAAAAGAATTTAAAAAATTTCATATAAAAATTAAAAATATTTTAAATTATTTATTTACTTCAATGAAAAAAATTGCTTTTTACAATGGAAACGTAGTTTCATTGACCACAAAATTATTACACTTAAAAAACAATTAGTTCAATTTTTAAACAAATTAAGTATATCATATTTCGGGACGGTAATTACACGAAGGTCTTAACATTACATTTATTGTTCAACTTGAAGAAACAAATTGTTGCATTTTTAAACAGACTTTTCAACCCTCGGAACCGAATTTTCAAATAAATAGTCGAATTTTCAAATTAAAAAGATTGAACTTCAAACAGAAATCAGTCTAATCTTTAAAATTATGAGAAAATGGTTGAGTTTTTAACCAAATTTTTGGATGTTTAGCTTACAGATATGCTTTTTTAAACAAAAAATATCATTGCTGATATTTCAATGAAAAGAAATGAAATTTCTAGGAAACAGTTTTGAGTTTTATTATAATACAAAGAAATTTTTAAGAAAAGAGTAAAATTTTCAAAGAGAGGAATTTTAAATTCAAATAATGAATTTCCTGATTAAAGGGACCAATGTATAAAAATAAAGTTAGCTTGAAAACAGAAAGTTGTAGTTTTAACCAAAAAAGAGGAAAATTAAACCAACAAGATTAGTTTCCTACCAAAAAGTAAGAATTTCCATCTAAAAAAGGTCAATAGAAAAAAATGAATAAATTACATTTTTAGTTACCAAAATTAATTTTTAACAAAAAAAAAGCAAATTTCCAACCAAATAGGTATTTTTTAGACTAAAATGATGAATCTTCAACACATAAAGGATTTTCTTTATGAAAGAAGTTACTCTTTGCCATATAGTTAAATTTACAACAAAGACAGATGAATTTTCAAGAAATAATGTAATAGTCGATTTTTAAACCCCCGACCTAAGAATAATAAGTTTTAACTAAATAGTTGCATTTTATTCAAGAAAGATGAAATTTTAAATTAATTTCCAAAACGAAAAGATGCATTTCCTAGGCGGAAATATGCATTTTCGGCAAAAAGGTAATTTTCGGCCAAATTAGTTGAATTTTTAACCCATAAAGAGGTTGATGAGTTCACAAAAAAATAATAAAATGTGCGTCTAAAAAAGTAATTGTCAAGAGACCAGCATTTTAATCTTATGACATATTAACGTAAATTCTTTCATGAAAGAGATGAAACATTTTTTATTCATAACTATAAGATTTACAGTTTATTATATTTACAGTTAGGTAAGGTGCTCTGAGTATTTCAATATTTTTTTTATACCTGACTTTTGCCTGACTTTCCCTGATCAATAGGATTCCCTGACTTTTCCCTGATTTCTGAGTTTTCCTTGGATATTAAAAAGTAATGGATGTTGAAATGCTGTAGGAGTGCTACAAATAAGCTTGGTAGCGGGCTGTAGGAAACTACGTCGGAAATTATTTAAATTCGTAGAATTCGATGATGCATTTAGGAAATTAGGATTAAATACGAAGTCTTTTCCGACGTGGATTACGGCGTAATGTCAAACGTGGTTTCCGAGGTAGTTTCTTACTCGGAACAAAATAAAGTATTTTGTGAATATGGTTTGTTTATTATTGATAAAAGGTTACGAAAACAAATACAAGAACAATATTTTTAAGCTTGACATAACCTCTTTAACTTTAACTGAAACATATCTGTCTGGCCCTGAAGAAATTCTTCATTAGTGCCCTTAATCAATTTTGCGAGAATAACGCGTTTAAATACTCGTAAAAATATTATTTCTGTTAAATAAAACTTTTTAATCCATAAAATTAATATTTTAGGCAATTCAAGATTTTAGGATTTCTCTGGTCGAAGCCCCATTAGATACATATAAATTTGCCATAGCTATACAAAGCATGGAATTCTTCAAAGGAACCTGACAGGACACCCATCAGTTTTTTTTCGACTAGATATTCTTGTAGGGGCTTCAAACAGTTTTGTATAGGCTAGATATTCTAATAGGGGCCTCAACTAGTTTTTCTAGACTAGATATGCTGATAGGGACCACATCAGAACTCAACTTCAAATAGGGAAAGATAAGGAAATTTCTGCACGGGACCCTAAAGAGCTTTACGTCTTTCTTTGTGTTCTGTAGAAGCGGCCGGGTGGGGAGCGAATTTACAAACGAAAAGAATTGCTTGCCCTTACGTATGTTTGAGGCTTGTGACTTAGTTCGGACTGTTCGGAAATCTTCGGGAAATAAGTCACGGCTAAATTCGTTTATAGAATAGCGACGATCGTTCGGCTGCAATCGAACTCATCGACAAATGCATCGTCCACAAGTGACTTTGTGTTCTTTTTACCTTTTATTAATGACTTTCCGCGACCATTAGAACATCTCAAGCTCATTTTCTAACATAAATTGTCAAAAAAATGCATTTTTTTATTGCAGAATATGAAAAAGCACATTATTTTTACCCATATAGCGTATCTTAACTATTCAAAATATAATTCGATGTTAGAGTTCTTTGGGCAAACAGTTTCTTTTTAGTGTGTACAGCAGTATAGCCGGGGAAGTAGACTGGGCTGTCGGTATAATATACTCATACTAAAGGAGTTGAATAATACTTTAGCAGCAAAAGTTACCCTTGCATAGATCTCCCCGGGAAAAAATAAATGTGCTCTGCCAGCATAGTACAACCTTGCTAGCCTCTAATGTGCTGTGGTAACAAATCCAGATTGCTGGTTCAACAAATCCAGTTTGCTGCAGCAGGAGATCTTACTTTGCTCTCACAGCACTGTTGTATTTGTTAATTTTGAAATTGAGAGTGCCAACCAAACTGCTATGCTGCTACGCTGTAGTCGATAGCCATGATGACTTATCAATTTCTTCAATTGAAAAAGAATCATTCAGAATGTTTTTTTAGTAAAATCGAATGGATTTAAAATCCTAAATTTATATTTTGAATAAATGTCGTCTCGTAAATTTACATAGTTTATACCGAATTTTCAGAGATACGTCACAATTGTTTGAATTTATTACAGTTTGAACTTGTTCCAATAATATAATTGATGATTTATTAGAAAACACTTTCTTTTTTTATATAAATAAACAAAAACCTAATAATTTCTGATTTAAAATAATTTATAGGAGAACTGCATCAGTTTTCAGTGATTACATTTCATAAATGGCGCGCGACTTCTTCTGATTGCGCATGCGCCACTCCCTACCGTGAGTCACGTGACTGACTGTTCCCGGCGTCTAGTTGTGAGACATGAGGTGTTACAGTGTGTTCCCGGAAGAACGAAATATCTGTCGACATAGTTATAAACAAGAAATCGAGTCATGAAAAAAAAGAATGAGTGCTACGTTTCGAGAAAAAAATCCTAACCTAAATTTTAACAGGCCATGCGTTATCTAATCTTTTTTCTCTGACATGACTAAAATCAAGTAAAATCTGGGATAATGTTGTGGACATTCTAAAATGACCCAATAATTCGGAATTCGCATTTAAATTTCACTTCATTTTAAACGTAAATGGACTAATTTACCTCAGGAACTTTACTATCGCTAATAGTTAAAAATTTTAATTAAAACTGTTAAAATAGCCATTTGTTTAGAAGTATGAAATCAATTTTTAACTTGGATTTCTAGATTGTTCTATAGCCTAAATTAAACATTTTTTCCTTCTGACAGAACAAGATGTAACGTGGGACGTACTTCCTCACATTCGTGACGAACACGTTAAGAAACTATCAAAGAATGTGGGAGACAAAATTCGATTTGAATTAGTGAAGAAATCGTTCAATAAAATCTATAATTGTCTGAAATTTTTATTCATCATTTCATAGCTTTGCTACTTCAGCATATTAGGTTGAGTGATATGACCAACCTACATGCTAGGGGATTTGTTACTTGTGGCAAAAAATCCACTTTTTATCATGGCAAATGTGGGTTT
>JAAAKG020193800.1:0-24342 GCA_010014905.2 Druon quercuslanigerum
GTACCTCTAGAGAAAAAGGTTCTCTAAGTACTTTAGGCTGTTGCTCTTGGTGGTTTGGAACCCACCTTAAACTGTAGATCCCCCTCCCACCACCAAGTAAGGGTGTGGGTGGTGTGTTAAGGAATAGGAAGAAGGTGAAAGAAAAAAAATGTAAACCCTTAGGGGACACAATAGAAGCTTCCAGTAACTAAACTATCTACTTATGATTTTCATAAAAATACTGACCACATAAAGTACTCTGGATTTGCTTGTTTGCCAAAAGAGGTTCTGACATATCATTGTCTGTCGGTGATGTCATCCGAGTGGATTCTGTAAAACAACAATGTAAATTTATAAAAAATGATATATCATTCATTTTTCATATTAAAATGTACAGAAAAAACTGAGCGTAATTTTCAATCGATGTACTTTTTTATTGTAAAAAGCAACATTGTCTCATAACGACATCATTTGATGAGAAATTCAATACAAATTAAGTCACGGATTATAAACCCTCTCTGCACGTAATTTTTAGTTTCCAGAAATTTTTTGCTTGCTATTGCTCGTAGAATTAAACAGTGTGTCCGAGAAATTCATTTTCAAAATTCTCTGATTTTTTTTTCATTAACTTTTTAATTTTCTTGATCATTGATTTGCAAATGAGTGCATTTTAATCTTTTAATTCTTTTAACGTAGAAACTTTCACAGAAGAAATTGCTACCAAATACATAAGCCTTCGTTTATAAATAAACTTTTTAAAAACGTAGTTTAACTTTTACGCAAGTACTTGAATTTTTAATCAGAGAAGATTAATTTTCAACAAAATGTTTAAAACTTCAACCAAAGGGATAACATTGCAACTAAAAATATATATATTCAATTAAAAAATAATTTTTTAACATAGTTCTTCAACTAAGTCTTTTAATCTAAATAATTGAATACTCAAGAAAAAAAAATTTAATCAAAAGTTTGCATTTTACTTTTTAAAAAAGGTAATTTTCAATAAAACAGATGAATTTTTAAATCAAAAAGATAAATTTTCAAAAAGTATTTTGATTATCTGTTAAAAAAGATTTAATTTTATTTTTGACGATCCCAATATGAGTTTTTAAACAAGAAAGTAAGTTTCAGTGAAAAAAATTAAAATTTTGAACGACAAAAACGAATTTTTTAACAAAAAATTTTGAAATCGAATTTTTTCAAGGAAAAAGGATGAATTTTTAACAAAATAGTTTAAGTTCACTTTCTCGTTCACTTTCCTAACACCAAAATATAAATGTTTTAAAAAGTATGATTTTTTAACAAGATTGCTACATGTTTAACCAAACAGTTTAATTTTTGTTCAAGAAAAATGAAAATTCTACTGTAATTGGTTGAATTTTTAAAACAAAAAGTATATTTTCTAGAAAATAGTTGAAATTGAAAAAAATTAAATTTGTATCCAAGAAAAGTGAAATATTTCTACTAAAAATATAAATTCCTTAATCAAAAAGACAAATTTGGAGAAAGAATAGTTTTTATCTAAAAAAGATTTCAGTTGAGTCATCAACATCAAAATATGATTTTTAAACCAAAGATTGATGTTGTACGGAGAGAGTTGAATTTTGAACCTAATAAGATGAATTTTTTAACAAAAAGTCTAATCTCCAACCAAATAATAAAATTAAAAAATAATAAGATAATCTTCCTGCTATCTAATCGTCCTATCCAAAAAACCAAATTTATAGATCTTATTGGCGTGGACAATTTTTTTCTGTAAATTTTAGTTTTTACCTTGTATTTTTTTTTGCGATTAAAACAAAAACGTCGTGCCCTATCAAAAATTATTCATGACAATTTTGAATGAGTTTTCGCTATTTTTTGTCTATTTATTTTTATAGAGTTTGCGCCGTTTGTCTAAAACTTCAATTTTTTATTTTTAATGTTGTTTTTTATGACTAAGAACAAAAACTATACATCGAAAAGTAATTGATTAAAAATTTGTAGATTATTTCAGAGCGCCAAATTTTAGTAAATTCATTTCTTTCGTATCTTGCATCAACTTTGCGACAATATTCAAAAATTTTTCATGATAATCTTGTCGGGCTTGAAAAAAAAAGTTTTTGTTCTCTTGACTTTTTTTCATATCATATGTTGTTTGAGTAGCCACACATAGAATTTTCTAATCTTGGAAAAAAAATCTCAAATATTTTGAAAATGTGCTCACTTTTTGAACTTGCATCCAAAATAGATGGTTTACGAACTTGCTCTTTTTTTTAAAACCTTAAAAATTTTTTTCAAAGCAGAATGAAATCTGATCAATCTTTCGAAAGTTATTGTGTCTACAGTATATAGACTAAAGACTACAGACAGACAGACGGACAGACAGACACCTTCGTAAAAATAATTTTTTCTGACTCAGAAGGTCTCTAAACGTAGATATTTGATGAAAACCGACAAATTAAAATTGAACATAAAACCAATACCTTCTCATTAGGATTAGAATGTAAAAAATAATTAGTGATTATTGACAATTTAATAAGAAAAACGAATAAAATTGTATAATTATCAATTAAAGTCCTGCAAAGTAAATAAATTTATCTAGAAAAAAAAGAATCACGAAATTGAATGATGTCAGATTAAAAATTTAGATAATAGGACAATGTTAAAATATTAGACATTGAATATTTCAAGGTTAGAACATTGACAAATCAGAGAAATTGAAATTTTATTATATATACTCAAAAGAGTTTAAAATTTAATAACTAAAAATTGAAAGATTTTGAACAATTCTAAATTCAAAGCAATCAAGATGTGACAATTTAATATGGAAAACTAAATTGAATCTTTCACTGTCAAAGCTTCTGAAATTCTAAATATTTAAAAGTTTTATAACGTAACGAAATTGTAAGTTGACATTAGAGTAGTTTTAAATAGTAATTTTAAATGGGAAACGTTAAAAAAAATTTTAATCTAGTTAGATCAGAATAAAACGAAAATTTTTGGTCAAACAACGCAAGATATGAAAAATAAGAGACAACAAAAGCCTTTCTTTTTTTAATCTAATAATATTATCATCACAACTTTCTGAATTTTCTTTAAAAATTAAAAATTCAAGTTTCAATCGCACAAAAAATAATGAAAAATAAAAAATTACATTTTGCGGTAAATCGATACAAAATAAGAAAAAAGTTGAATTGAGAAAAATTGTGCATCAAAAAAAGATATAGAAATCGTGTTATAAATCACTATGAAAAAATTATTGAAAAAAATTTGTTTACCCAAAAAAGAGATAACAATTTGTTTTTATTCGCTGTTTAAAGGAATGTGTGGTTTTCGTTCTACCAGTGAAAAATAGCATTAAAAATAAAAAATTACATTTTGCGGTAAACCGATACAAAATAAGAAAAAAGTTGAATTGAGAAAAATTGTGCATCAAAAAAAGATATAGAAATCGTGTTACAAATCACTATGAAAAAATTATTGAAAAAAATTTGTTTACCCAAAAAAGAGATAACAATTTGTTTTTATTCGCTGTTTAAAGGAATGTGTGGTTTTCGTTCTACCAGTGAAAAATAGCATTAAAAATAAAAAATTACATTATTCATAATCAACACAAGGTACGGAAAAATCAATAGACTGTTTATAAATTTGTTACTAAAATTTTTTTGATGGATCGCGTTAGTTTAAATCGCTAAAATAAAGAATAAGAATGATATTTTCAGGAAAATAACATTCTGTCGACTACTATAATTTTCAGCCCGCATACAATTTACAGGATTTTTTCCTTCCAGTTACAGGAGGCCAAGTTTAAATCAAAACTAGGAAAAAATGTGAATTTGATAGTGTTGTAAAAATTGAATTTACAAAGTCTCAAATACCCGCTGTCAATGTGTTAATTTAAAACTTTTGTAAATTTTGCTAAATATAAAAATTATTTTAAAAAATCAACCGTGTAAAAACTTAAATTCGGAAAGACAAAGAACACTAGAATTTCGGGCTTATTTTTGGATCCCTGATGTGCGAAAAAATCCAAAAATCACCCCGCGTTGAATAAATCACCGCTTTGCGAAAAATCGAATTTGCAAAACACAATATGCACCAGATTTTGGATTATTTTGGGCTCTCGAATGAACCAGACAAAAGTTTCAAAAAAAAATTCAAGGAATTGACAGAATTCAAGGAATTTGAAGAATTTTCGTAATGAAACTCATTCAAGTGTTTTCAGAAATGCACGATATTGCTGGAATGCTTGGAATTGACAGAATAAACAGAATTCACAGATTTCACGGAATTCGTAGCATTTACGGTATTCACAGTATTGACGGAATCAAGAAAATTCAGGGAATTCACGCACTTATATGAATTGGCAAAATTCGGGAATTCATGGAATTGATGAAATTGACGGAATTCACAGGATTAATGAAATTCGCCAAATTCAAGGTATTTAAGAAGTTTACAGAATTTAAGGAATTCTCTCAACTGAACGAATTCTTGGAATTCAAGGAACGTACGCAAGTCTCGGTATTCACGAAATTAAAGTAATTGGAGAAATTCAGGGAATTCAGAAACTTTAGAATGGGCGAGATTCATGGTATTCGCGAAATTCACAGAATACATGGAATTCATAAAATTAACGGAAATAATAAAATTTAAGGAATTCACTTAATTGAACGAATTCTTGGAATTCAAGGAACGTACGCAAGTCTCGGAATTCACGAAATTAAAGTAATTGGAGAAATTCAGGGAATTCAGAAACTTTAGAATGGGCGAGATTCATGGTATTCGCGAAATTCACAGAATACATGGAATTCATAAGATTAACGGAAATTACAAAATTTAAGGAATTCATAAAATTAAAAGAATTAATAGAATTTAAGAAATTTATGGAATTCACACATTTAGGTAATTTAAGGAATTCTCGCATGAATTTCTTAAGTTCCTTCAGTTACTTGGATTCCATGAACTTCACGCATTCCTTAAATTTCGTGAATAGCTTGAAATCCGTAAGTCTCTTGAATTCCAAAAATTCGGTGAAACCCTGGAAATAAGTGAATTCCTTGAATTCCATCAACTTAATGACTTCTTTTAATTCGGTGAATTTCATGGATTCCTTCAATTGCGTGAATACCTTGTCTGGCGCGAATTTCGCGAATTCCTGAAATAGAATGAATTCCATAATTTCCTTAAAATTCTGTGAGTTCAGTCAATTTCTTTAATTTTTTTAATGCTATGAATTCTGCAAATTACGCGAATTTATTGAATCCCTTGAATTTCGCATATTCAGTGAATTCCATAAATTCTGAAAATTCCTTAAATTCTGTGAATTCCCTGAATCCCGAGAATTCCTTGAATTCTGTGAATTCATTGAATTCCTTGAATTCCGTTAATTCATTAAATTCCTTGAATTCCGTGAATTTCTGAATTTCTGGTAGTGAATTCAAAATATTCTTGAACAATACACTAACCTGGAGAGTATTAATTACTAAACCTATCGACGTTTTTTGAACATGCAGGTATCGATACAAGAAAGTTGCTACATTCTGGTGATTTTAAAAATCAAAACTCATTTTTAAATTCTCAATCTTAAAAATTGAAATTGTTTCATATTACCTATAACTGAAATTTCACTAGTTTTCAAATTCAAAAATACAAGCGTGCGAATTTTAAATTAGAAAAAAATGAATAAAAAGTGCATCCGCGTCGAGCCTCGAACCCACGATCCCGCATTTATAAATGCAGAGCACCCCCACTGGGCTACGAGACTGAACAGAGTACAGCAACCATTAATAAAATTTTCCAACGTATTGGGTCGAATTTAATTTTCGCTTTTATTCTCTCGATTTAAGAATAATTGCCCAGTCTTAGACAGTATTCGCGCAATAGTCATTAAAGTTTCTAGAGTATCTTTCTAAATTGGGCCCCATCAGTTAATTTTCACAGTAAATTTAAAGATAAGTGAAAAATACCAATTTTCATTTAAATCGTTTCATATTTTATGCTTTATATTAATTATATTAAACTTGCCAGCATCATGTATAGCTGATAAAATGGAACAAAAAATAGCCGCTAGTCTCCACATTTTCGCCAAACAAATAAATCTCACTGATGAAGAAGTTTCCGAAAATGAGTAGTCAACTTTTCTTAATCCGACCAATAGACCACCAGACACTTCAATACTTTTTCACATTGAATACGGAGACATACTTGAGATTCATGACATTATTTGGAACACCTGTTCATTTCCTGTTATTGAAATCTTAGAATTAATAAGGGTATTTCAATAGACACTGCCGGATATAAAAAACTATTTTTGTTTTTCGTAAAAAATGTAATCACTAGCAGACAATAGACACTCGCCTGATGCTATTTTTTGCTGTCTAACAAAATTCTTGAATTAAAAAACACTGAAACCTTGACATACTGCCAGTGAAGGGAGCTTTCTAAAAACAGTCTTGCTGGTGATTTAATGTTCTTTCCAAATAAAACCGGAAGTAGGAAGTATGAGGGCCGTATGTCAAGGACCCTTATATCAAGGTTCCAGTTTATGTCACAATATTTTTTTCCAAATTTGAAGCCACAAAAATATTTGTGGTTGATCACATTGTTATGAAGGAACGGTTATTTCCTGTTATTAAAATCTAAAAATTCAAAGAGGCATTTCACCAGACAAGACCATGTATTAAATAAATATGTTTTCCTTTCGTCAAACGAATATATATCAAAACAATTCATGTTGAATTCAGAAAAATGGGGAAAATCCCTAAAATGCGTTTGTTTTCTAAATAATTTAAGAGAACTTATAGAAATTTAAGAGAAACTAGAAGAATTTTATAAATTTTATAAAAATTCAAGGTAAATATAAAAAATGCAAGTTAACGAGAAATAATTCGAAAATATGAAAAGTCGCTAAAAACGTTTCAAACCATATAAAATCTCTCACCTCTTAAAAATAAATTCTTTGATATCCATTAGAATATTAAGAGGTTTTAAAATTCCTTAAAATCATAGAAATCCTCGAAATTCTTAAAAAATCCTGAAGAATATTTTGAAACGAAATCATCTGAAACTTTTTTAAACTTCTAAAAATTCCTCGAAATTTTTAAAAATACCCTGTATAATTTTAAATATTGTGCAATATTTTTGAACTCCTTGAAAAATCTGAACAGTTATTGAAAATCCCGTAAAATATTTCAAAACTCTCTAACATATTTCAAATTTTTTAAATTCTTTTGAAATTTCTTAAAATGTATTTAAGACCTTAGAAATTCCTTGGAATTTTTTACAATTTGGTCAAATATTTCCCTAATACATATATTTATTTAAAATCTTTTAAGATTTTAAGATATTTCAATTTAAAGTATCAAAGTATTTCAAAAAATTCATTTTCTTGCAAAATATTTTCAAAACATAATGTTTATCTTTGTTATAAATAATCTAAGTTAGCAAATAGAAAATCTTCATATTTTTCCCAGAAGAAAAATTCTTTTTCATCTCACCTGAACCGTATTAATTTTTCTATTTTATTTTGCTGCAAAATATTATTTAAACTAAAAAAAGTGCATAGAAAATTAAAATTTACAAACTGAATTTACTAGAACTAAGAATTTTCTGGATTCTTTTAATTCTGATAAGTTATTTATATGGAAAGAAGATGGAAATACTTTTTTTTTGAGGAAAGGGGACGATATTTTTTTTAGTTAACCTTCGTTATTTATAAAAAAAACCTACATTTTTTGCTTTTAACATTTTTCAAGTTAATTATCTAAAATCCTTCTTGGTAATTTAATAGCCTTTTATTTATATTTTGTTTATTTTTGCATTTTCCTCATCCTTAAGATTTTTTTTAGTTAAAAATTTTATTATTTGTTGAAAAAATGCAACTGTTTTCGTAGAAAATTTACTTTTTGCTTAAAGTCCACCATTTAATACTGAAAAGAGCTCTGAAATATTATTTGGACTAAAATTCAGCATTTTTTTTAAATTGCTTTTTTAATTAAAAAATTCATCTATTTAGGTATAAATGGCATCCTTTGTGGATAAAAATGCAAGCTTTCAGTTAACAATTTAACTATTTCGTATAAAAATTATTTTTTCTTTAAAAATTATATTTTGAAATTGAAAACTCAAACTGACATCTTTTTTGGATGAAAACTCAATTTTTTCGTTGAAAGTTTGTCTTTTTTATTTAAAAATTTAACTGTTTTGGTGGAAATTGCATCTATCTTTGTAAAAAAAATCAAGTTTATGGTTAAAACTTTCAATCTTTTTTTTTTTGAAAAGTCATCCTTTTTGTTTGAAAATTCAACTATTTCGGAGACAATTTACTTTTGGTTTAAAAATCACATTTTTATGTGGAAAAGTCAAACTTTTTAGATTAAAAATTAATCTTCTTTACTAGAGTATTCAGCTATTTTATTTCAATCACTTTTTTATCAAAGAATCCTATTTTTAGTGAAAAATTCATCTTTTTAGTGGCAAGTCTAACTATTTTGTTAGAAAATGATATTTTTAGATTTAAAATTTAATTGCCTAACTAAAAGTTGATGTATTTTTAAAAAAAAAATTTTAACAAGCGTCAATAAATAAAAAGCGAAGTTAGTTCTTAACGATAAATCTGATAGTTGATACATTGATCAATAATAATTTTAGCTTAAATAGAAAACAATTAAATGCAACTAGAAATAATAAATTTGCAAAAAAAATAACAAATAAAAAATAATTAATGAATAATACAAATAATAAATAAAATGAAATACTTTTGCAGGTACAAAAACTAACTTTTGATTAATATTCTGCCAAAAAGGACTATTTCTCCACACAAAATATGTATATGAACTCCATTTCAAAAATATAATCGTAGAATTTTAATTAATTAATTAATTCAATAATCAATTTAATAATTAATTAATTAAAATGTATTTAATTAATCAATTCAATAATCAATTAATAATTAATTAGTCGATTAAAAAGAGTGAAATTTTAACCAAATATTTTGATTTTTTTATTGGGTTCTATTAATTCAATTCATATTTGATCAAAGACAAGAAAAAAGGCCAAAAAGGAGAAGTTCCTTCAAAACAGAGGATGAACAGACATTTTTTTCAACGGGGAAAAGTTTTTAAAAATTGTTTAAGAACAACAAATAAATCATAAAAATATAAGCATTAAAACCAAGACATAAGGTAATAATTATTATGAAAACTTTCCATTTTTCAAAAGAAAATATTCTTATTTAATGATTTCATTTATATACTATGATAAATATTATTATTTAAAAATTGCCTATTGACTAAATACTAATTTGTGTAAATATCTTAATTTATTAAGAGCGGTAAATATTAGTTTTGAAAATGAAAAACATAAGAAATCAGTAAGATAAAAAATGAACCAGATCGCTTAACAGATTGAACTTTGTTAAAAACAATTAGATTGCAATTTCTTGAAAGTTAAAATACGGCTGAACACACAAATTAATTGTTTTCTTTCTTTCACTATAAGACAGGTAAAGCGGAATTTCACCTTCCTTGCTTTTTTTCCAAATATTGAAAGCGTAAACAACTTAAAATTTAAAAATAACGACTTTTTAATAGCAAGAGTGTAGACAATTTTAAAAACTAGTTAAATAAATAAATTGTTATATCTGATGTAGATAAATAAAATAAATAATTCCTAATTTTATTTATTTTCTTAAAGGACAAACATAAATTTAAATCATTATGTTTAAACCTATATGACAAACCGTAATAAAATATTTCGAGCCCCCCCCCCCCACGTAATTTTTATTTTCCACAAATGTTTTGCTAGTAAAATGTTTAAATTTACTTTTTATTTAATTATTAATTTTAAAGAAAAGGTTATTTTTCTACGAAGAGATAAATTTTTAACAAAAATATTACATTTTCAGCCGAATAATAAAATTTATAGAATTCTATGTTTCATTTCAGCGAATCCGTTGAGAAACTTTGAATCAAATCAGACAGCAAAATATATTTTCTCGCAAACAAATTTTAATTATTTCAATTTTCTAAAATATATTTTAAAAATAAAAGTTTATACACACTTTGTAGATCATTTTTGTTGTAAAAACTTTTGTGTTTTCATTTTTTTACCTCTTATGTCATTTTTGTAAAAGAATTTCATTTTTTTTTTGTTATTCTCATTTTTAAAAATTTTTTTCATAGCTTGTGTCGTTTTTCAACAAATTTAATAAATTTTTTTTCATTTATTTTTTTAAGTTCAAAGGCGAAACTACGTATTAAATAAATAATAACAAATTCGTAGCTCTTCTTTCAGGGGAAGAATTTTTTTTACATTTTTTCTCTTAATTTGTTTCGTTCATCCAAAAGATGAATTATTTTACTTTTAATTTTGTGTTTTACGAATAAAACAAAATCTGCGTATCTGCGTCACAATTTTTTCTGATTCTTGTTGTTTCCTATTTAGCATAGTTTGACTGCAAAATGATCAATTTGGTTGAAAAATCTTCTTTTTCTTTTTTTAAATTAATATTTTTTGGGTAAAAATCCATCTGTTTTACAATAATTTGTCTTTTTTTGCAGAAAATTAAGCTTTTTGGTCGAAAATTCATGTATATTATTACAAATTATTCTTGTTGGTAGAATATCAATGTTTTTAATTGAAAATTTATTTATTTGGTAGAAATAACTTTTTTAACGTAAAAATAAATTTTGTAAACTAAAAATTTAACTTAATTTTTTGTCAATTTTGTAATGGATAGTTAATCTTCTTTTTTGTAAAAATTAATGTGTTTTGTTTGAAACCTAACTATTTCATTCAAATTTTTTTTTGCTTTCATATTTGCTCCGTTAAATAGAAAGTACCCTCTTTTATTTTTTGTGAAAATTGATATTTTTTAGTTAAAAATCCATCTACGTTTGGAAAATATTGCCTTTTTGTGAAAAATTATGCTTTTTAGTTAAAAGTTTAACTATTAGGCTGAACATTCCATTAAAAATAAAAATATTTAGTTTAAAATTCTTGTATATTGTTGCACATTATTCTTTTTGGTAGAATATCAATGTTTTGATTCAAAATTCATCTTTTTGGTAAAAAATGAACGTGTTTAATTTGAAATTTGACTATTTCATTTAAAATTTATTCCATTCACTTGAAAATTTATTCTGATAACTAGAAATTACCCTATTCTATTTTTTGTTAAAAATTAATATAATTTAGATAAAAATCCATCCATGTTACGAAAATTTGTATTTTTTTTGTAGAAAATCACCCTCTTTGGTTGAAAATTCAACTATTATGTTGAATACGTACGTGTACGGTATCACGATGATATTGGGAATCTCAAAGTAATTGATTAATTTTTTTTAATAAACTCAAAATTCAGTATGTTAAGAACTCTCGATGCGTACAGCCGTATGCCTATTTCTTTTAGACCAGGTGTACATGTGGATCATTTTATGCCTACACCAAGTATTTGTAATAAGCAGATCCCTTTCTAAGCATAAGCCCACTAATTTATCTCTGTTATGGTTTGTTGTTGAATACCAAAAATTACCCAGTACTCTTTGTGTATCCTGATTTTTGATGCCCACCTATCCATTCATATCTTCTAGCAGAATTATTCTTTTAACATCATCGCAAATATTTATCTACCATTTAGTGTCCTGGAAGGCATCTTTTACTTCTCTGAGATTATTATCAACTGGCGCATAACATGCTATGATAAATAATCTTCTGATTCCTACTTTCATTCTACCCCACAGGAATCTGGGAGATACAAAATCACGATCTCCGAGATGCTGTTTCGCTCTTTCATTCAGAATGAGACCTACTCCTTGCCTACGATGTGTTTCACTATCTACTCCTAACCATATTTCAAATCCGTCTTCCAACAACCCGTTTTCTATGTCCCATTACCATCCCTTTTTCTTTGTTCCAGGCACAAAAAAAATATCTAGTTTCCTTACATGCATAGTTTCTCGTAATTCTTTTAACTTGCGATCATTCACTCCCCTAGCATTCCAAACACCCAGTCTCCGTTCGTCGCCTGAAACTTGATCTTCACATTTTCCATGTGCATGCCTTTTGTCAATTAAATTTTTAGTCCTTTTTGAGGCTATTTTATTGTTTGTATTATTCATTGTTTAGATTATACGCCCAACTACCACCTTTATGCAAGAAATTTATTTTTCAAGTGGAAATCATGTCCAAGTTAATTAGCAAATCTTCATATGGTGGAAACTGTAGTTACAACGTCCGTCCCACTAAACTTTATTTAATAAGGAAGGGCTGGGGGAGGGGTGGAACCGAGAGTGTCTATTCATAAAGAAATTTAAATCAAATTAATTATGGTTAATTTAAGGCCATTTGAGCGCAACTAAAGAAACTAAAGATGAAGAACTAAGAAACGTTTGTGTGATTCTAAATTTTAACAATAATATATTGTAATAAATATTATAACAAAAAAATAATAATATTTAATCGCTTGTGAAATTTAATACTGTATGTAGCAAGAAAACAGAATACTGTTCCAAATCTGACATCTGCTCCAAAAAACTTTGTCTTCAATTTTGATGTCACAAAACACTTCAAAAGTATTAAAAACTAATTTTTTCTAATTTTTCCTCAATAATTTCACGCAAAACACTTTAGAAAACTAATTTTTAAACAAAACTGAATTTTTTTTAAACATAAATCTTTGTACCGTAAGATACACACTGGTTGAAATAGACCCGACACTCATTTTTGTCGGTTGCTCCTCCGCTTCTAATTAAACACTGACGCCAAGGCAAAAAGACTTCTTAGCTGATGGTTTAAACTTCCCTATTCCACCGTTCCGATGCTCCTACGACCACGCGTTTAAAAACAGCTCGACTTTTTCAAAAACGCTCGGGTCCATACCTAAAGGGTTAAATGCTTGTCAATTTTTTATAATACTTTTTATAATAATTTTGTTTATTTTTTACAATAATCTTTAAACATCCGAGGTCAGGACATTTAATACCCACATAACAAATTTTCAACACTTTTTATAAATCTTTTATTTAATTAATTCATTGCAAATTTAGGATTGTAAAAAAATCTTAAGTTTCTCAACCTTTTTCAAACGATTAGAAAGCGATGGTCTTAAATTGGGACAGGACTACATCACGTTCATAATTTCGAAGTGTGACCTTCTCATTCTTGAAACAGAGTTAAAATTCTTATACTATCGCGTTGGGTAGGATCTCATCCGCGTACCCACATCGGCGACAGCGCGTGTATTGCTGGTCTCCCCATCTTCTCGCTACATTGAGCTGCGCGGTATACAAAGCGCCAGTCGGCAAACCTCGAAAAACTTCCGTTTCGTACGAAGTGATTCAAATCCACTGTAGCAAGCGCGTTCATCTTTCCCTGGTCTTTCTTGCTCAAAAAAGAGTCAAGATAGTGGTTCTGCACTGTCAATCTGAGGCGATAGATGATCTGGCATCTCGCATCGGGTGGAATGACAACAAGGCCTTCCCCATTTCCAGCCCCCGTTTACCATTCCATTCAACCACAATCTCACCTCTCTCCTCGTACCATCGCCATCTCTCTCTCTCTCTCTCTCTCTCTCTGTCGGCTAGCAGCATTTCTGGCGTACGACCACACGGATGCACAAGAGCTGGACGGCCCTGAGAATACTCCCGTGGAGTAACCCGACAGATACTGCGCTATCTCGTCGCTTGTGGGCGCTCGTTTGATTCGGCGTCTGACAGCCTCTCCAAAGGAAGTGAGCGTGATGCTGCGCACCACCTAATCTTTGGTGGTGATCATTCGGGAGATGTGCGCGATTGCATAAATATCCATCAAGTCACCTACTGGGAGGAGACCTACTCCCCCTTTACAGGGGGGGGATGTGTACGACTTTTGCACTTGCTCTCTCAGGGAGAGACATCCAGACTTTGGCATATCTTTTAACTCTCTCGTCAATTCGAGTCAGTGACGTTTTGTTGATTTTATCACCCCGAAGGATGAAGTCAAGTCTCGAAAATTTACGACTCGAGAGGTAGGGACCTCTATCCAGGAAGTCACTCCAGAGGTTTCAATGGCAGAAAATAACCCGAAGCTTCCATCTGAAGAACCCGAGATAATCACCATCAAGGAGGACAACCCAGAGGACTTGAAATCGCACAAAGGCACAACGAACAATATATACAAAAGGCTAACATCAACAAGGCAATGAGTCTAATTTTTGAAGAATCGGATTTCGAGAAGCAACCTGAGCCAACACCAAAACGATCCGACCACTTCCCGGAAATCGAAAACCGATGGATGACGGTAACCCGCGAAAATAGTGAAGCCCAGACAAAGAAAGAGATCTACGCAGTCAAACGGAGCCGACACGATGCGATGGTGGAAAAAATTTTCGCCCACAAACACAGACGATCAGTTATCAAAGCTCACGTCGAAGAGGAGAAGAGAAGGAGGCTAATGGAAAAGGCAGATGAGCTTAAACAGATGTATTGCGACGCGGTACGAAGAAAAATACAGAAGGAAAGAATCAACCTGGCAAAACAGGCCAACACAGGCAATGGACATTGGCACAAGCCTGGCCCCTCACAGGAGATGGGGCGTTTAAAGAAAGGAATGAGGCCAGAAATCCCAATCGCAACAATCGCATCGAAAAGAATGCAAGAATATATATTACGCTATCGGACCAGTCTATATTTAAAATCTTCCTGGAACCTGTAGAACCGTCATTTTTTTCTGTTATTATGAATTACATACAAAAGTCTATTGCTCCGCCTCAATTTTGGGGGGCAGTTGTAACTCTCGAGTTACAATGAGTTGCCTGTAAGTAGACAAAAATAGTATCTCCTGTGTGATCCTTCTGAAAAGCAGCATCCCACAGGAGAAACTCTATAGCGCAAACTCCAGCTACTCCCTCTTCGACGACGTTGCATAACCGAGAGAGCTGGAGTGAGATTATAAAAAGAGCAACCCAACCAAAAAATAGGACTCTGGATCCTGTGGCTGAAAAGCACAAGTCGTGGAAAAGAACCAGTAGGAGAACCAGTAGGAGCAGCTTCAGAGGATAGCATCCTCTGAATTTGTTAACAAAAGAGACTTATCCGTAGCGAGCTCTGCGTATCAGATATATAGAATCTCAGATTTTATTTGAGTGTCTCCGAGTTTCCGAGCCTGCGTGATTTTCTTAGGGCAAAAATCCCTCTTTTAGTACGTCAATATAATAAACTGTTTATTTTAAGGCAGAAGCCTCAACTCACCTAGATTATTGTATACCCTCAATGTTACCTCTGCTTTCTCGAGTGACTACAGAAGTAAAACCTGTAACTCAGTCCATAAGAAACAGAGGCTACAATATTTATGATCTGTCGATCACTCCCCAAATTGTGTGCAAGAGACTTAAGACACTTGAAACCCTCTATACCCTGTTGCAAACACATTTTGCTGAGCGAAGGCTAGGCGAGGAAGAATATTCTTGGAAAACATAAATAAGACCTGAGAGTCTTTCTAACGTCTATATTTTGAAACGGCTCTTAGACTCTCACTCCTTATTGCCGCCCTCCAGCTGAGGCGCCATAACAATAGCGACCGACCGGTATACCGAGTGGCCTGAGACCCTCGTTGCGAAAGCATCCGACTTAGGTAGCGCTTTCGCACCTAGAGATTAAAGTCTGAGCCACAGTCCATATAAGAACAAAAGGTTTTAATAATTAGGATTCGTACACGCACGGGAATACCCCTTTTTCAACCACGTGTTGTGGAAATGTGTTCTTCCCTTGTTTAAGGGATTTACGATCATGGTCGATTGACCTATACACCGAAAATGAACAGGTTATGTACCTGAATAGAACCTTTGCCTCTCGAACGAAAGTGTCAAAGAACTTTTCAAATCATAGTTGAGAAACTTAAGTTCTCTCCAGAATAAATATACGATAATTATATTGCGTCTCTTGTCACGTTAGAAATAAAATAAAGAATAAAAGACCTAAATAAAAAGTAGGTACCCAAAATAAACAATTATTTAATGTAATGCTCTTATGTAGAAGCAGAATCCACGACATAATTAATATTCACTGATTAAACCAGACTCTTAAATTAATTTAGAATAGGGATTAGAACATACCTGTAAAAGATAAGGGTAGCTTAGGTCTATTTGAATAAATGCACCTACGGTAACGAGAATCTTATTCTTTCTCCGGAAGAAGCATCTTTATTCCATACGATTCAATCAAAGTAAGTCCAGTTATTAAATTAACCCTTGTTATTTAACAACGCCCAAGAAGTTGGCGGTTACAATATATATATTCAAGACGGAATGTTTCAATTACTATAGAAAAAATAATGCAATTAATTAAAAAATCATATAAAATTTTTCAAAAAAAAATTGTCTGTAGATTGTATATTTTATCGTTAAAAAAATTACATTATTAGAAAATGGATAGAAATGCGTAAGTAAATAAAAATATTTAAAATAGTATTTTTAGGATTTTTTGTATTACCTGAAGAAAAAAGCAGCAGAATGTCGGGTAACAAAAGAGACTATTGAAAATAAAGATTCAGTTACAATTTTATGATTAACCAGTTTCGAAAAGATACAATTTACAGTATACCTGTATCATAAATCAAAATTCAGGGAGAAAAAGAATATAAACACATATACACTTTAACATAAACATCAGTCAATAAATAAAAATGTAAAAAACGCACAATAAAAACTGGTCAGGTCCGTAATTTACTCAAAGGGAGAAAAGGGCGACTAAAGGAACCCTGGAACGAGGGAATCAAATTAAACGCACCTGCAGAGTCATCCGTGTCACCCACCGACAACTAGACCCGGAAAACTTCGTGTAGTCGAAAGAATATTCAAAAATAAACAAAATTGTACCTAATATAAAAATATAATAATAATATTATAATATAAATAATAATACAATATAAAAATGCTCAGGCATTCGGCGAAATTGTTAGGAATAAAAACGAAGAAAAAATAAAATCAAAGAAGAACAATAATAAGATAGAAATTTCAATTAAAATTAGAGATATTCTAGTCCTGTACAAAGAAAGGGGAAACGCAGTCAAAATATAAAATATCTCTATACAAGACTTATCACATAAAGATAGAGGCAGATAACAGTAAGTTATAAAAATAAAATAAACAGTTAAAACCTTTTTAATTGTAATTCTATTTGTTAAAAATATGTAGACTATAAAAATCACAAAAGGAAAGAAAAAGAAAGGACTAGAAATTTAAAAGAAACCACCCTTAAGTAAAAATATTCAAACAAATAGAAACGATATGAACTGTAAATAAAATTGCCTGCTTTGGTTAAAATTTGGTCGCTTCTCGACCGTTAGGTTTAAACGATGAGTGCTGGCATCCCTCAACGATACGACCCGTGCCCCCCCCCCTCAGCCACCCTTTACCACAGTTTTCGACCCCCTAGCCGCTCTCAGGGCGGGGGGAGGGGCGTCGACTCACCGAACAGCAGCCTCAGCACGGGAAGACGAAGCACCGGGACCACGCGGATGAGGGCAGCAGATGGGAGGGCACTGACACCACAACGAAGCACTGAACACAGAGAAAGCTGAGAGAAATCGTATTTTCTCTCAGTTTTCCTTAATAAATGTCATAAAATAGTTTAGTAGTCAAAATTATTCATTTAATCTTTTTAAGGATATGTTCATAAAATTAATTTATTATTAAACTGGCATCGTCAAACAAGACTGACCATATAACTGAAGGTAAATTAAGCGACAAAGTGACTTTTATCTTTAGACGTCACCAGCAGGCGTTTTTTATAGAATTTTTAGAACATTATTTAGAAATATGGGATAAAAAATTTAATTACTAAACACCACTGATGACATCATGTCGCTGGGCAAAAATCAGCATTATTAAAATTTTTAATGTTTATTCAATTCACAAAACCACGCCTCTCTGTTATGGCCAAAGGTATGATATGCAAAAGATTTAAAGAAATCACGTGTTATTCTGAGAGGAAATCACTACTTTTCCACATAACGCAAAAATAATTTTCTCCTATTCTGGAAATGTGAATTTACTATTCAACCAAATACAATTTATTTTAATACTGGGATTCTAGCACTTACCTTTAATTTTTTCAAATACTTCTTCTTGTTATTTAGGGAGAGTTGGAATAACACTTCGTCTAGCTACGGAGATGTTTTTAGGATGCGGTCCAAGTCATGCTAGGGGTGAGCATTTTCGCAGAGCAGTCTTTTTTAACACACCTCCAACGTATATTATCACTCTTAAGAACATAACCTTTGCGAAACTTATAGTTATCAAAAACCAACAATTTTTCACAATTTTCACTTTAAATAGAGCGTGCTTCCATCGTGAAATAAAAGAGTATTTTTGATGTTACTCGGTGAAGCGTTTTGCTTTGAAATGAAACTTAAAAGCTCAGGTCATCAGGAATGTAACCACTTGTCACCCCAAGGTAGTTATGAGTATTCAAATTTGGTTTAATTTTTAGATTTGCATTGCTTTAAAATTTATTAATCCACTATTTCTACTAAGAAATAATTTCGTTTATCCATATTGCTATAATTAATGGATTTTAATTTAAAAAATGTATCGGGCACTGTTTGAAATTTTCCATTCAGTTTGCAGAGTCTTGGATTTAAACTGAAAGATTGGATCTAAATAGTCTACAGTTCTCTGCCCATTTCTCATTAGCGTCTAGTGATCTGTTGTACATATTATTTATTACGCCAGTTCTCAGGCAAATTTTAAAATATTAGGATGAGATTATTTTATTACCGAAGAGGTATTGAATATGCGCAACTGACCCATAGGATTAGAGAACCTTTTTTGAACCAGGGATTAGAGACAGGGCAAAATGCGCAACTGACCTACGCCCGA
Organism: Druon quercuslanigerum; assembly: GCA_010014905.2. Taxonomy (NCBI): domain Eukaryota; kingdom Metazoa; phylum Arthropoda; class Insecta; order Hymenoptera; family Cynipidae; genus Druon; species Druon quercuslanigerum. The sequence goes on from JAAAKG020193800.1 coordinate 18,818, forward strand.
CCTTTCGCTTCAAGAGTAATTTTAGAAAAAGGGGTCAGTGGACCAAAATCGTAATCCTCTGACGCAATGGAGGTAGGCGGTTCGCACAACACATGCTCAAAAAGGTAGTTATTTCATTTACAGTACAAATGTCAATTATGACTCTTTTATTTCTATATAGCCTGTCGCTCAGGCACTAATCCCTAGGTTCTAAAGAGGCTATTGTCACTACGCCTCAGCTGGAGGGCGGGAGTAAGGAGTGAGGAGTGAGGGGCTACAAGCTGTGAAAAATTCCGGCGTTCAAGGGACACTCAGTTCTGATTTTATCTTTTCCCAGAATATTCGTTCTCGTCTCGCCTTTGTTCAGCAAAATGTGTTTTGCAACAGGGTATAGAGGGTTTAACGTCTCTAAGTCTATTGCGCACAATTTGGGGAGTGATCGACAGATCATAAATATTTTAGCCTCTGTTTCTTATAGACTGAGTTACAGGTTTTAATTCTGTAGTCACTCGAGAAAGCAGAGATAAAATTTATGAGCATGACATAAACTGAGGGGTTGAAGCTTCTGCCTTAAAATAAAAATCTCTAATATTCGTGCGCTAAAAGAGGGACTTTTGCCCTAGAAAAAATCGCGGAGGCTCGAAACTTGGAGTCACTCGAACTAAATATCTAAGACCATACAGATCTGACACGCAAAGGTCGTTGTAAATAAGTCTCTTTTATCAACAGTTTCAGTGAATGCTATCCACTGGGCTCTTGTGGAGAGAACTTATCCAAATAAAATTTCAATAATTTGGAATTTTATTTTTTTTAAGAATAGAACTTTCGGACAAGTTTCAGAGGTTTTTAAGCTCTAGGCTTCTCCTACCGATTCTTTTCTCCGACCTGTGCTTTTCAGCTACAGGATCTAGAATACAATTTTTCGGCTGGGCTGCCCTTTTTATAGTTCAACTCCAGCTCTCCCTTCTCGATGTTACGCAACTTTGTCGAAGAGGGAGTGACTTAAATTTGCGCTATAGAGTTTCTCCTGTGGGATGTTGCTTTTCAGAAGGATCACACAGGAGATACAATTCTAGCCTACTTTCAGGCAACCCCTTGTAACTAGATATTTTATTATATATATACGTATATTTTGCGATTAGGTGTCGAATGATAATTGGCGCCAGCCAGACCATTAAATACAAAACGTAAATATAACTATATAAATATAAATATAAATATAAATAAATATATATATATATATATATATATATAAACTTGAATGGAACAATTAAAATTAAAATGTCTACATTTTAATTCTAATTGTTCCATAATTGTGTTTGGACAATCCCCGCGTGGCTCGACCGCGTGCTCGAGGGTACGAAACCCGATAATGCGCGAAACGGAACGAGGCGAGAGAAGTTACACGTTGACTCCACTGGACATTTTCTTTACAACCGAACAAAATACGAGCACTTTAAAAGGGGGCAAGCCAGGCAGTGGGTCGGCGTTAAAATGTCCGTAGGACTCGCGACATAAGAAAAACACCCCATCGCGTCGCTTGCCAGAATGAAGAAAGGTTTACCTTTCGCATTTGTCTTTTAGAAGTCCTTATTTTGTTCAATATAATCCTCAAAGTCCAAAAGAGAGAATCCCAAAAAAATCGGTGTCGGTATCGGTATATCAATTTTATTTCCCAATAGTCCGTATATCTCCACAATGGCGGTAAAAAGCACGAGGCACGTGGTGCTGATCTTTTACCAAGAATGAAAGTGACAGATTGTGTGTAACGCGCCATGACTGTCAACTCAAAGGGTACTCGGCTCTGGGCGCGTTTACAAAACCCAAGTCGGCGCGCAACTAACGGAGAAACTAAGAACTAAAATATAATCTTTGACTAAGGCGTAACTAATGTCCGTGGAAAAATTCGCTAAACTTAATGGTGCATTTATACCTCTGTCCACTCGACTGCGGAAAATGGCGCGGAATTTGAAATATTGTACAATTTTAAAATAAAATAAACCAAGTTTTTATGGTTTAAATTGGAAATTATGATACTATGATTTTTACTTTTACGTGTTACTTTTTAATAAATTTATATTTTTGTTAGCAGTTTTAAAAATGTTGTATACAATTCGAAGCAACATAACCTCTAAAATTGTATAATTAATAATTGACAATACATAAATGAATTGATTAATAGGTATCAACAAAAAATATGGCTGGGTGTTATTCAATGATCTCGATCGAAGAATTAGAGCTTCTTTGGATATTATTGCGACAACGGAGAAAGATGAGAAACAGGCGATATCGCGTTCATCATTTTTGGAAACGTCGACGGGTGCAAGGTAAAATAAACTTTTTTATTTATAATTTAGCCAAAAATTAATTTGATACTAAAAAGATCTTAATATACCATATACAGATATTTTTTTGTAATTGAAAAGTATTTTAATGACATTGTTGCTTTGTCGGTATAAATCCTTTTTTTTTATTTTGCAAATTTTTTTCTACAATGCTGATTCAAATTCTTTCTTTTCGTGAATCTTTAGAAGAGCGTTTTTTACATCTAAAAAAATTCATAACCTGTGTAACTAAAAAGCAGGAGATTTTATCCATACATCCACTAATGTGCACTAATATGTACTTGCAGGAACACTTGACAATTTAAGAAAGGAGATGGTTATCTTCGATCAACTAATGTTAAAAAATTATACGCGTTTGACATTGGAAAATTATGAAAAGCTACTACTGCTAGTTGGTCCAGAACTATACAGTGCGCCAACAAGAGAGGACGTCATCACTCCGGCTGAAAAGTTGATGGTCACATTAAGATATTTGTAAAATGTACCATAGACAAGTTCATTTCAAAAGTATTAAAAGTCTTGTGGGAAAAACTACAGCTAAAAGTTTTGAAGATGCCAAAGACTGCAGATGATTGATAAAAGATAATTAATGATTTTAAACAGAAGTGGCAGATGCCTCATTGCTGGGGAGCCACGGACGGCAAGCAGGTTGTTATGACGGTAAATTTTAGATTATAAAATACCATAATGTGAGGGATCTTGCAGATTAAGGGAAAGAAAAGGATTTGAAGCGTCGAGTTTTGGGTGAAGTCAATTATGGGGACACTGTTTAAAAATAAATATCAATCTACTCTTTACTAATAAATTTTTTGATATCTTTAACATTTCAATTACCTATTGATTTTCTATTTTTAGCTATTAATTCGTAAATTGTTGGTGGAATTATTGCTTTGATGAAAAATGGTCCTTCGAAATTTTTATTCCACTTTTGAGCTATTCCCTCCCCTTTATTTGACAATGTTTTATTTCTTTTTAGTACTCGCTCGCCAGTTTCAAAAGTTATAGTTCTACGTCTTAGATTATAATACCATGTTTCTGACTCTTGAAATTCTATTTCGCTTTTTCTCTCTAATCCTTTATTCAAGGCTTGTATAAGTTGGAGTTCTCTACCTAAATTTAAAAAAGCTGGTGTAAAACCTGTAGAAGAATATTTACTAGTATTTAACGCAAATTGCAGATCATCTAAATTTGCATTCCATGTTTTATAATCTTTTTCTAAATACGCTTTTATTTCTGTTTTAATTGACCTATTGCATCTTTCTTTTGGATTTTCCTGTGCGTTGTATTTAAGAGTTTTTGAGGGTCTAATACCAAATGTTTTCGTTAAATTAATTATTGATTTATTTACGTACTCTTTTCCATTATCTGTAAAAAAAATTCTAGGCTTTCCCCATTTTGAAATTATACGTGTATGAAATTCTTTCTCGATTGTTAACGATAATTTATTTTTAACTGGAATTATTTCTACCCATTTTCTAAACATATCTACAAAAACTAGAATGTATTGATTTTTTGACTTGTCATTGGTAGCGGATTCATCATATCAGATGCTACTACTGTCCACGGTTCTCCAATTATTCGTTTTCCCATCAAACCTTTTTGATTATTTACTCTCGGTTTTATTCTCTGGAAAATATTGCACTCTTTCACATATTTTAAAGTCTCAGAGTACACTCCGGGCCAAAAATAATTTTCAGACATTTTTGCGTACGTTTTTTCCATACCTAAATGACCTGCTTGTTTATTATTATGACTTTCAATTATTACTTGTTCCCTTAGTTCTTCCGCTATTGTTAATTTCGACGGTTTGTTATCTAAATTTAAGCTTGATTTTAAAGGGTTGACTACAAAAATATAACTGATTATCGCGTATTCTCCAATTTTGATTTTCTTCTGGCTTAGTTTTAACCTGAATCATTTTAGTTTTACACCAGTTATCTTCAATTTCTTTAAAATCTTTTTCTTTCGATTCTATTGTGCTGGCTTAAATACTCGGAACTTTTATTTTATTTTTATTCGACCTTGATAAAGCATCTGGTACTTGGTTCAATCTTCCCCTTCTGTATATGATGTTGTAATCGTACTCTAAGAAATCTAAAGCCCATCTTGCTAATCGACCTGCTGGATTTTTTAAATTATGCAACAATTTTAATGCAATATGATATGTGATAACCTCAAAAGAATAACCCCCTAAATATAGTCTTAACATTCTAATTGCCCAGACTACAGCTAAACATTCGACGTTTATTGTTTGTGTTAAAACATCTCTAAATCCAACGCCACTAGCATCAGTGTCAAGTTGGAATGGGCTTCCAAAATCAGAACAAGCTAAAATCGGTACTGTTGTTAGTAAATGTTTAATAGTCGTAAAAGCCTGTTTCTGTTTGTCAGCCTATTCCCACTCTAATTCCTTTTTTAACAACTTTTGTAAAGGTTCTATAATTTCTGCAAATTTTGGAATAAATTTTCTATACTAAGAAGCCATTCCTATCAGTCTTTGAACTTGTTTAATTGTTTTTGGCCTTGGAAAATTTAAAACTAGTTCGATTTTCTCTTCATCAACTTGCAATCCATTTTCATTTACTTTAAAACCCAAATAATTTATTTCAAAACATCCAAATTCGCATTTGCTTAACCTATTGTTATACGCGAATTTTTTATTTTATCTAAAACTATTTCCAAATATTTAAAATTCTCTTCAAAATTTTTAGAAACTATAATTATTTCATCGAGATAACAAAATACATTTGGCTTTAATTCTGGAGTTATTATTCTGTCCATCAGGCGCTGGAATGTAGCAGGAGCATTTGTTCATTCCAAATGACATCCTCTTAAATTGATACATTCCTTTGCCTGGGACTATAAAAGCTGTAATTGGTTTCGATTCTTTGTCCACTGGTATCTGATGATATGCTGAACGAAGATCGATTTTAGACATTGATATGATCCCCAATGTGTATTTAAACAAAAATAAATTTAAGAACAATAGGAGTATATCCTCGCTTAGAACATGTGTTGGCCCCGAAAGGGGCCGGTTGTTTTTTTTTTTTTTTTTTTTTTTTTTCTTCGGACGGATGAAAAATTATTGATGGAGGGATTGGATTTCCCTCGTCCTTTCAACACCCTCTGTATTCTTCCGACTCTGGATGTAAATATACCCCTGATTCCTTAGTAGCCAAGCATCCAATTCGGCCATGCCTT
>JAAAKG020193821.1:0-24340 GCA_010014905.2 Druon quercuslanigerum
GGGGTAACGTTTATTTTCGCATTTGTTTCTTTTTTTTCTGTGATTAGAATAAATAGCAAAAATGCACAGAACTTTTTAAATTTATTCTCCATTACCATGATTTAAAAAAAATTAGGCAGGACATTCGAACTAAAAAAAAAATTTTTCTTTAATTTTTTATTCGATAAACCTCAAATACTAACTTTATTTTTTTAACGCATAATAGTCACTTAAAGGGCTGTTATTGTGAATTTTTCAGAATTTTAAATTTGGGGGATATAAGTCTAAAAGATTAAAAATAATAATTTTCACATGAAGCTGTTTAAAATTTATGCAGGTAAACTATTTGTTTTTTTTCGGGAAAAGAGATAGCGTAAATTTTACTTTGTTATCTTGTGACCTGGGCTTTTGAAATTGACTTTTTGGGAGCAATAAAAATGTTTAAAAAATTATCATTTTTTTACTATAAAAAACTTATTTTTTTATTTTTTTTACAAAGCCAATTCCATTTGAAAGGTAATTACTTAAATTTAAAAGCCACGTTGGATTTTTTAGATACTTGAATTTTAGACGGAGATTTAAAACTTTTATTTCGACTAATTTCGTTCAAGGTGGGCAATACTCGTTGACCGCGAAAGTATTTTGGAATCTTTTCAGAGCCTATAAATATATCTTTAGGTTACTAGAATTTTTTTCAAATGAATAATTGGCTAAACATTTTTAATTTTTTTAATTGTTTCAAAATTAATTTTTTAACCGAAAATTGCAGAATTATATTTTTTGTTGAAAATTCATTTCTTGGGTTGACAATTCAACTATTAGGTTTAAAATTTCTTAATTTTAAATATTTTTGTGAAAATTTATTTATTTTGTTTAAAATCAAAGTTTCTGGGTATAAAATGAATCTTTTTGGTTAAAAAACCAATTATTTTATTAAAAAAAACATTTTTTTGTTGTTTAAAATTCATACTCTTTCTGTTGAAAACTATAGTAGTTCTTATGTTGTTTTAAAGAATTTCCAAGAATGTTGGATGGTTTCAAAGAATTTTATAAGACCTATAACAGAAGTATACAGAAGTATCACACGAGATTTCATTAATTTTAAGAAATTTTCAAACCATTTATTGAGGTATTTTAATACATTTTTCTTAAGGAATATCATAGTCATTAAGTAAAGGAATTTTAAGACATTTTATATAAATTTACAGAATTTGTAATGATTTTTAGATATTTTAACATAAAATGTCAAATAATTTATTTGCAAGAATTTATGACATTTTTGAATCCCGAAGATTCTAAGAGATTTTCCATTTTACCGGGTAAGGGCTTGTCAAAATTTTCCTTTGCTTTGAGTTTGCTATAATTTATTTGCAAGATTTTATGACATTTTTGAATCCCGAAGATTCTAAAATATTTTTAGAATTTTAAACTATTTCTACATATTTAAAAGAATTTTAAATATCTTAGAATATTCTAAAAGACTCCAAAAAGTTTCAATGGATTTCAATCAATTTTGTCAAGTTTTAAAGATTTTAGGCATCTAAAAAAATTCTAAGAAATTTGGATAGATTTTATAAAATTAAACAGTTCTAGAAAAATTTCAAAGAACTTTAAGAGTTTATGAGTTTATGATATTTCAACAGATTTCAAGGAATTTTGAAATGTTCGAAACAAAGTTTAGGTCTTTCGAAGGATATTAATGATTTTAGAGAATTTAAATAATTGTCAAGTTTGTCTCGTTGGATTTCCTAGAATTTTGAATATTTGGAAGGATTTTACACACCGATAAGGTTTTAGGATACTTTACAACATTTTAAGGAGTTATACTGGATTTCACGAAACTTCTAAGAATTGCCAAAATTGTAGGTAGTTTAAAAGATTCCTGGAGGATTTCAATAGATTTTAAGAACTCAAACAGATTTTCAGAGATTTTAAAGGACTTTAAATATTTGAGAGTATTTTCAAAAGTTCAAAGGAATTTTTAAGAGCTGAAAATAATTTAATGACTTTCTAAGGAGTCAATGAGGAATTTCTTTTTTAAAATATTTAAGTAAATTTTATGCTGTTTTATAAAATTTCCTAGAATTTCTGAAGATTTGGAATTATTTTGAAGGACATATAAGGTTTTGGGGTTATTATTATTACACCATTAAGCCGTTTCCCCTTCGGGGTAATCGTGAATCACTCGGTGTGGATTCACACATTCTAAGCATTCTTTCCGCGGTCTGCCTCTGGGCACGCTGCTATTTACTTTACCTCGATACACTTGTTTCGTTATTCGTTCATCCTTCATTCTCTTAACATGCACGAACCATCTTAACCGACTCCTTTCGCATGTGCCAACTAGCGTCTCTTCTGCACCACATTCTTTAAGGATTATATCGTGGCTTACTTTGTTCATCAGAGTTTTCCCGCATATTGTGTGTAAGAATCTCATGTCAATTGCTTTAATTTTATTCTTATCTTTTTCTTGATAGGTCCATGTCTCGCTGCCGTACAGTACACTCCGTACGAATATAGAATTATCTATTGCCTTTTTTGATGTATTATTGCTTCTGATAAGGGGGCCTGCTCTGACAATAACCTTCGTTTATGCGTCTATCTACCTCCTCATATATCTTCCCGTCCCTAGTAAATAAGCTAGCAATGTATACGATTTTATTCCGAAGGATTGTAATAGATTCTAAGAACTTAAACAGATTCTGAGAGATCTCGTATGATTTTAAAGATTTAGAAGGATTTTAAAAGACCTATAGGTTTAAGATAAATTAATATATTTAAGAAATTTTAATAGATTTAAAGAATTTAAATAGATTTGAAGAGATCTTGAAATATTAAAGATTTTGGGGCATTTTAAAAGATTCTAAGCAATTTCGAAGAACTTGAAAGAATATTAATGCATTTATAAGGATATTAATGATTTTAAGGGATTTAAATTTTGAAGTAGTTTCAAATTATTTCATATAATTATTAAAGATTTGAAAGGATTTTATGGGATCTATGAGGTGTAGGAGTATTTAAAGAGATTTATAGGGATTTTTAAGGGATTTTAAGGGGTTTTATCAGTTATAAGAGAATTTCAGTAATTTAAGGGATCATAAGGCCTCCCAAAATGGTATTTTACTAGATTTTTTCTGAAGGCATTTTATAGGACTTTAAATATTTCGAGAGATTTTAAGGGCTTTCAGGAAATATCATCATATTTTATGTACGTTTATGGTGTTTCAAGGGATGCTATAATATTTTAATGGAATTTAAAAGAATTAATTGATAATAATCAGGATATTTCAAAGATTTCAAGGTATTTTTAAGCATTTTAAAGAATTTGAACGATTTTAGGATATTAAAAACATATCCGCTAAAATAGTGTCTCTTCTCAATTTCTGGAATATCTGGACTAGCCACAAAATAATAAACAATTTATTAGGTTTATCAGACTTTGTAATATTTGTTTGTAATATTGTTGTTAAAATTAGAAACATAAGTGATTTGCTAAAAGATTTAAAGTCAAGTTTAGTTTGTAAAAAAATATGTTACATCATAAAACAGTCGTCTATCCATGTTCTAACCGCGATTAGAATGGCTTAACGTCAGTGACCCTTCCTTGTCAACATTTAAAGTGCAACTACGCTCTTCGGTTACTTAAGCTATATTCTTAAGCTCTTTCTTTTTATGGCTGTAGCGATAATAAATTTGGGCATGCGCATATTCATATTCATGGTAATCGAATTTTTCGCCCATTAACTAGAAGTCTTTTAATGAAAGTACTGTATTTCAATATTATTTTAGTATAAATAGACCGTTTGTCGATATCAGGACGTACTTTTTTATTTTTTCTTCTTTTTAACCACCCGAGGTCCTTTGTGAACTTTCAAACCTTTTGTGTGCGCCTCAACTGAATTGCAGAACAAAAGAAAAATGACACGCGAATTTATCAACTTTCAATTTATTTTACCCTGAGTACGCATAACTTGCTAACATTTTACGAAAAAGGAATAGTAAGATCTTTTATGTGAAACTGTCGTTTTATCGTTTGTTATAAGCGGTTAGCAATATAAAGGGTTTGTATTATTTCAGTTCTCGTCACTCGATTTTAAGAAGGAATTATTTCGTTTTAAATTATCTCTATCATCGTCAATAGGAAGGAGCGAAAACGTTTAAATTAATCGAATCAAACATTCAGATTTTTAGAAATTAAAAAAAAATCGTATTTCTTTAAAAATGATGGAGTTTTTTTGTTGCAATTTTTGAACATTTCAAGCAACACAGAATTTGATCCCCAGAAATCAGAATAATGATTTTTTGTTATTTTTCACTAGCAAAAACTGCACATACTAAAAGTTCACCTACATGTTTAAATAAAAAGGAATTTGATTATTTTCAAAAATGTATACCTTCATATTAAAAGAGAAAACAGAAGATATTAACTCAGTTCAATTTTTTTTACTTTTTTCAAATGCCTGTCTTCAAATTTATTTCTTTAGCTGAAACAATTTGATTAATTTAAGAAAAAAATTTAGAAAAACTATATATTTGTGAAAAGTTTTTGAACCCTCATATCCGACCCTGAATTAAATTTTTAAAAAATTCATTAGCAATTTTTTAAGGTTATATAAATATCATTTGTCTTAGATTCTTCAGAAAATTCAAACAGATTTTGGAAGATTTCAGATGTGTTAAAAAAGAATCTTAAAAATTTGAAAGAAAATATTATTGTTTATTAAGGTTTAGCCAAATTGTAAGGGAAAATCGACATAGCTCAAAAAAATTTGTGTCTTTTAGAAACTTACTAGTTATACATTACTAGTAATACATGCTTTATACATTTTCGAAAATGTTGCCACGTTTCAGAATATTTTTATTTTCTTTAAATCTTTTAAAATTCCAAAATATCTTTAAACTGACTAGATTTTATCTAGATTTGTCATGGATGACTAAAAAATTCCAAAAAATGAAATTGTCGGCATTGGGATATTATCGAAAAATAAAATTTTAGAAATAGGAAATTCTCGAAATTGTAATTCTTTTTAAGTATTACTTTTGGAATCTTCAAAAATCTACATTTTCTTTGTATTTGCATGAAATCTTTGTCAATTACGATTTTCGTTGACATTGTTTGAAAATTTCTTAATTTTCTTTAAAAAGATTCGAAATTCACCATGATTTTTTCAATATTGTAGAAGAAATCGAGATATTAAAGAATCTGCATTATGTTCTGAATTTTTTACAATAGCTTTAAGCTTTGAAGTATTTTGCAATCTTTGAAAACTTCGAAATTTCTTTTAAATTTATTAGAATTTTTTACCGAAATTTCTAAAGGATACTGCGTTAAAACCGTCTGTATTTTTAGTTAATATTTTAAAAAATAATTTGACATGTTTTTTTAATGTTTATTAACTTTTATTTAAATTTCATTTTTAAATATAATTCCAATCTTTTGAAATTCTCGAAATATATTTTAATTTGATTCGAATTTTCCATAACATTTTTTTTTAAATTCTGAAAAATTATATTATATATTATATATACCGGGTGATTATTTTGGCTTGAAACTTTCAAATATCTTGAAAAATAGGCACTTTATTTAAAAATGTTATTAATCGAAATTTAATCACTCTGATGAGTACATACACTGATGTTAAACTCGGTTTCGCCATACCATCCTCTGGGGGTGGTGGCAAGTTCGAAATATTAAATGGGAACTCCTATTTTTTATTGCAAATTCGGATTATTTGGATAAAAATGCTTATGACTTATCTGAAACATTTCTTTCATTTCGCGATAGATGGTGCTGCAATCGACGAAATTCAATTTTTCTTCATTTTACTGTTACTGAGAATGCACTGCAATACTCGAAATCAGTCTTAAAACAAACAACTATTTTTAGAGTAACCCAGGAACAAAGACGTGGACGTAGCAGTTTTCTCTTCCCCTCGGGGTGCTTGATTAACGAGAGTCCCCTCGCCTCTCACGTTTCGTGGTACACAGGGAATCATCTTATAATTAAAGTAAGTGCTCAAAATGATGAACTTAGGCTTCAATGCACTTATTAATTCGTAATTCAAATTAATTTACACAACGGAGAAGTGTATTTTCTTGAATTTCAGCACATGCTCTTGTAATTCGTTGAATCATATTCTCACGTGTTGTTGGTTTTTCTTTGCACACTTTGTCTTTGAGATAGCCCTACAAAAAGAAATTTTGTTATGTAAGATCTGTCGATCTTGCAGGCCAATTTATCGGACCGCCTCTACCAATCCAGCGACCATTGAAATCACGATCAAGAACTTCTCGTGCTACCGATGAATATTGTGCCGGACAACCATCATGTTTAAACCATAAGTTCTGCCGTATTTCTAAGCTCAAGTCTTCAAGCAATATTGGCAGTTCATTTTACAAAATGTCTTGATATTTTGGACCATTTAAGCTGCCTTCAATAACCTTGGGACCGATCAGTTTGTTGCCAATTCTAAAAATTTTATAACTCCTTCCTCACACTACTCCCCTCCCTACTGAGTGAGTCACGCCTACCCCGAAAGGGAAACGGCTTAATGGTGTAATAATACGTTGACAGTCCATGGACGCTGGTGTTCGACTTCACGAAGTCACTGTAGACTTTCAATACTCCAGTAGTGCGTGTTGTGTCGATTAACTATTCCATGGTTCGTGAAAGACGACTCCTGAGAGAATAATACATAACAAAAAAAGTTAAGATATTATTGTATTTGTTCACGTGCCAACTAACAAAAAGCTATTGGATTTTGGAAATTAGCGCTATGAAGTTCTTGATGTAAAGAGACATGATGCGGATGAAATTTATTACGTTTGAAAATTTTCCAAACACTGCTCTTTCACATACTGGAATCTTGAGCAATTTCTCGTGTACAAACGTGAGGATTATTGGCCACTGCAGCTAATACAGTAATTTCATTATTTTCTCCAGTGACTGTTGTTCTACGGGCCTTTTTCTTAGGTTAAACACTACCATCCGTAGTAAATTTTGTAACAGTACGATAAAATGAAGCACGTGACACAATTCTATTTGGAAAACGCTGAGCGTAGAGATTGACAGCATTATCAAGATTTTTTCCAGCTTCTCCATACACCAAAACCATTTCAATTTTTTCTCGTTCGGTTAGATAGTCTATTGTTAAGTAGTATTCAGAATAATTTTTGATCTAAATAAAGTGAGTTTTGTCTTAAATGTATTTTTTCTAATTTACTGTATTTAAGGAAAGAAAAAAGTAAACACTTTCATAATGTTTCGATAGCTTCCGCTGGCCTCAATCTACAATAATGTCAAAGCTAAAATTTATGAATATTTAGGAAACACTGTTAATGTAAACGTATTACTTAATAATCACTTTGCAAGAAAAGACATACGCCTTAGCATGTTTTTCAAAACAATAATTAACAAAGAGATCCGAAGCTCTATGGCCCTTATTTTTAACCGACTTAAAAAAAAGAAGATTCTACCTATGTTCGTCGCGATGTATTTTTTTATGTACAAGTTTTTATTGCACTCGTTCAAAAATTCTGGAGCGATTTGAAATTTGTTTTTCGTGGTCAGTCATCGTACGCATTTTTACCCAAAGAATCCGAATATGCAATAAAAAATGGGGGGTCCTATTTAAGATTTCGAACTTGCCCCTACCTCCACCCTCAGGAGGCGGTGTGAGGGAACCGATTTTAACATCAGTGTATGTACTCCTCATAGTGATTAAATTTTCATTCATAACATTTTTACATAGAGTCCTCAGGGTCTTCAGAGATGACATTTGGTTTTCCTCGCTTCAAATAAACCTTGGCGCGTTTGGCTAACCCAAATTCCATTCGTATTTCCTTAGTGTGTCATTCGAAATTCCCTAAAGCTATATGTAGTTGCTCTTTAATTTTAGCATAAATCTTAAGATCAGCTATGTAAAATACATGGGTGACCTTGTGCTTTCGATTTGCAGGTTTGCCGCAAAGGTAACCTTGAAAAAGGCGAAGTGCTAGAGATAATGGCAAGAATGTAAGGCAAAAGAGGAGTGGGCTCCTGGAAGACACCTCTTTGGAAAGTGAACTTGTTAGTTGTCACACGATTTTTTCCAGATGAGATGGTAAATCTGGTTTTTCAATGTGGCATCAATCACTCTATGCACCTCACGATTGGCGGATGGACCTTCAAGCTTTCCAAAAGGCAGATGATATGTTTATTGGAGGTCGAATCGAAAGCTTTCCGGTAATCGATCCAAGCCATCCATAGGACACGCTGGTAGAATGCTGCACATCTTTGCTGACACCTCTATCGATAAGCAGGTTCTCCTGACATCCTGCTACGCCTTTCCTTGAGCCGCCGTGTTCATACATTTCTTGCCACAGAGGTCCGATTGCCCGAACAATCCTATCATTTGGTATAGCTATGAATATATTATACAGTGTGTTTAGACAAGTAATTGGCCTGTAATTCTTTGCGTCAGCTAAGTTGCCCATTTTTGACAGGAGTACTATGCGCCCTTCCACAACCACTCCGGAATTGTCTTTTCCGACTTTAAATATATAAAAATACAGGCCAGAATACAGTAGTGATGGTTGGACATTGTTCCTCAGGTGTTGTTATAAGGGCAGCACACACCTTGAAGCTATATATGTTCTCTGAGTCTTCGTCAAGTCTATGTTGTACTTCGTAGACATCTTTCCAAAAGACTTCAAACTCCTCTGGTTTGGGCAGGTGGTCGAAAGCAACTGGAGGGTCTTGAAAGAGCCTTCTCTTAGCGTCAGATAGTATTCGTATTCTCTCAACAATATGGCACCTGATGGTCAGCAGCTTTGACTTTTATGTGTGTAATAACGGATCCGGAGGTCGCGCGCGATCTTTCTAACCTTGGCGCTAAACTTCCTGCGAGATGTTATATATTCAATCACGCACTAAATGCGGGACGCGTACAGTCTTGCCCAGGCTATCTTTATGGCCATTCAATGCATTCGTCTGTTGGTTTTATGATCAACTGTTTGTTTTGTTTTACGGTTCGCACCGGCCAAAGCTCTCGCTGCATTATACACAAAACAATTCCTAGTCCAGAGGTCGGATTCTTTCCAAAATTATCCACGAAGCTTTTGATCCATTTCAGCCAGATTTTTAGGCTTAGAAGAAACCTTTTTATTGATGTTTCTCAGGGTCATAAAGCATCGCTTGTCCTCTATCGGATGCCTACCCACTGTTGGTCTTGTCACCTCTCTTTCTCTGCTGCCCGCTTGTTTTGACTCTGGTAGAATTGGCGCTCCCCTTACATAGCCCCTATTTATAGTACTTCGGCATGGTTTCGCAGACGTTGACGCGAAAAGTGCGATAGCTCTAAGTGTTTCTCGCACCACAGAGCATGCAGTCGTGCTATGTAGTTCTCTCGTTCAGGGGTTACACTCGCATCGTAGCATTTTATCAAGTTGTGATTTTCTCGCTTCGTCCACCTAAAAGCCCCCAGATTCCGCCAGTCCATTACATTGACTCCATCTTTATTGCCTCCCTCAGCTCTAGAGTGGTCGACAATGTTGGCCGACCGATTGTCGGGAGCCCTCCGCGTTTTATTGCTCTGAACCGCACTTTCTACAAATACATTTGGTGTTATCATTGTTGTTTGTTCATCCTTGTAGCGCCTTGCATACAAGGATAAGGCTGTGTACTCTGAGAGGTCGCCCGGTATCTCAGAGTCACCGTTGTAGACACCTCACCCATGTGCCATTCAGCTTTCGGCACGGTTTTCACACCTCCGCTTGGGGGTTAATTCTTTCGGGACCACACTTGGACAATTGTCCGCGACTGCCTTTTAATTTTTTGTCATTGTATTCTGCAGAAAGCCTTGGCACGGGGACCCTCTATCCGCAACCCGAGAACGCGTTCGGTGACTTTGTCATAGGCCCTCCGGTTAAATCTAGAGGAATCAAAACCGAACCGAAATGTATATATATGTGTGTAATTATATATATTCTAAACCTGATAAATTACTACCCTGAGTTTAGTATACAAATAGATTTTAAAATTAGAGAATTTATTTAACAAAAGTAATTGTCCTATCAAAAAAACCAAACAATATCTAAATTTGGCTGAGCTTTTGAATTGTGCGCAAATAAGGATTTAAGTAAAATTAAATTGTTATAAAGAATTAGAAACGCAGCATAAAGAAATGTTTGAGTCTGAATCAACGAAAAGAAACTATTGAAAAAAATAGAATATTTATAAAGTTTTTCCGTTCTTAGCGAACCACCCATAGTGAAAAATTCATCGATCAAGCATTGTTTATACCACCTCCACTCTGACTGAATGCCAAAAAAACCTTTTAAAATGAATTTCCATATTTGGACCTAAAGCTATAATGAAAAAATAGTCCAAGAAAAAATCTAAAGGTATCGTTGAAGGCCTCTCAAACATATCTCTAGGTTATTTTTGAATCTGGCAAAATAAATTATTATTTCAACAATTTTTTGACCTACTTGCGCTGAATGATAACCAGATGTTAATCCTGAAATATCATAGAATGTAAATAGATTTTTCGAATTGATATCTGGTTGTCATTCAGGATAAATTATTGTTTACTTATTATTTAAACAAAATTTGAATTTTAGAATTAATATTATTGTTTAAATAATATTTTTTTTCGGCATGATTTAAAAATCTCCTCGAGATATGGTCGAGGCGCTTTTAACTATACCTTTAGATTTTTTCTAGGGATTTTATTTCGTTCTAGCTTTATGTCCTAATATTAAAATCCATTTTCAATTGAGTTTTCGAGTGAGATCGGTGGGGATAAAAACAATGTTTAAATTAGAATTTTCACATTTTGAATAATTTATTTGCATTGTATAATATTTCAGAATTGATATCTGGTTATCATTCAGCGTATGTTGACGTTCATATATTGCTTAAACAAGTATAAAATTAAATACAATATAATTGCTTAAATAATAATTTTTTTTGCACGATTCAAAAATAACCTAGAGATATGATCAAGAGTCCTTCAGCGATATCTTTAGACTTTTCTGGGACTATTAGTTCATTCTATCTATATGTCCGAATATGGAAATTTATTTGGAAAGGCTTTTTTGTTATTCAGTGAGACTGGATTGGATATAAACAATGTTTGATTGATGAATTGGTCACGATAGATGGTTCGCTAAAATTGAAAATAGTATTTTTTTATTTAGTTTTTGTCTATTAGGTCTTACCTAAAATTATTGTACATTAAATCATGAAAAACGAAAAAAAATTATAAACATTCTATTTGTTTACAAATTTTTTTTTGTTGATTCTAAAATCACCTAGGGAAATTTTATTTCACTATTCAGTAATGTGCTTTAAAAATATTTTTTGACTTATACATTTGTTTATATCGCGTTGCCAATTTTTTTGAATAAAAATTCAATTCTTTAAAAATCATTATTTGTGCATGGTTCGAAAATCATCATGCATATATACAGGGTGTTAACGAGGAATTTAGTGGTGGCCTTGAATTTGACCTTGAACTTGATCTTCAAGGTTATTTCAAGGTCTATTTTGTTTTTTTAAATTGGAACCTCTATTTTACAGATTGGTCCCAACCCATGAACTGAGTACATGTTTGCACGTAAAATTTTCCGCTCTTTCGTTTGCCGTTGTCAAACATAGGGGTTCCTATTTGAAAAAACAAAATTAACCTTGAAATAACCTTGAATATCAAGTCCAAGGTCAAATTCAAGGTCACCACTGGATTCCTCGTTAAAAGTTACTTCAAGAATGACCTTGACCTTTTTGAAAAAATATTCACCTGGAGAGATATTTAGGTGTATCGACACTTTTTGAACACCCTGTATATATAGAAATAAAATTTATTACGCAATAAAATTAGTTATTTGAAATTTTGAACCAATCAGGATTTTCGACATAAGAAGATTCATATAATTTAAATTAGAAATTGCACAAACGGTCCTTCCAATTGGTCAATTCTTTTATTTGGAAGTCATTGATTTTTCAATAAATTTAACTTATACGAACATTGTGAAATTTGAAAAACTACTTTTTTAATTGGAAAAATAAGGGAATTTCAAACTGATGTAAACACAAAAGCGTTAGACTATTAGATGTTATTATGTATGATTTTTTATGACTTAATTTGGCAATTTTAATTGCAATTGACCTGCTATATCAGGGCAACAGTTTTTCGTTGTAGAGCAAAGGCAACCGGCGCGCTTCCTACATGATTATTTCGTTTTCACGAATAGAAAGTTAGAGGTGAAACATGTGGTACCAACTGTATATGTACCATTATAACTTTGTTATATAGTCGAATTCAAAAATACAGATGTTACTCTTAAATATCTTGTTTCATATTATGAAGACCATCATTTTGTAACATAATGTTACGTTATACTAATGCGATGAATTTTTTTCAAATATTAGCGCAATAAATATGTAATGTAAGTACGGATATACTATAAATAAATTTACTTAACTTATAATATTTAATTTGATCAAAACTATCGTTCACCGTTTATTATAATCAAAATTGTGGTCCTTACTTTTCAAAATTTCAAAATTTTTTCATGTTGGACATTGATTTTACATTAGAAAAAGGCATTCACATATATGCTAATTGGAAGTTTCATGTAATATTAAGGTTATTCATCGCATCATAATAATACTTTTTTGCAAAAATAATCCTTGAATGGACACGTTTTTGATTTCCTGTCAGTTTTTAAACAATTTTTAATTGTTTGAATTATTTTTAAACAATTTGTTTAGCGTACCTAAATATCTTTTAAGATGTTTAAGTACTTTTTTCAACTTATACTTTTAACTACTTATGTAATAAAATAAGGAGGAAAATAATTCTGTAGCAATTTTGCAATAACTTTAAGCATTTTTATGTACAATTTTTGAGTACTAATGCTCGCTTTAATTTTTACAAATATTTTTCATTGCTTCATGGTTTCATATTTTTCATTACTGAAAAAAATGTTAAACAAAGTATTTGAAATTTCTACCAAGTATTTGGATTTTCAAAGAAAGAAAAGAAATTCTTTGTTGAAATTTTTTTTTGCTTTAAGATTTCCTCTACTGTTAAAAAATTTAACTATTGGGTCCAAAACTTGAAATTCTTTGTTGAGATTTTTTTTTGCTTCAAGATTTCCTCTTCTGATGATCTTCCCCAAAAATCTGATGAATTTCCCCAAAAATTGTCCGCCATATTGGATCCGCCATTTTGAATTTTGAAAAAACAATATCAGATTCGTAATTAGCGACCCCGAAAACCCGCGAGTAACGAGTTTCAAGCGAATCCGATGAATTTTTCCAAAAAGTGTCCGCCATATTGGTTTTTTGAGGTTATGTCAAAAACCTGATGTGATGGGGTCAAATGGGCCCCGGATTCGGATTCAGCGACCCCAAAAACGTGTAGTTAACATAGTCAGACCTCCAGGTCAGAACTTTTTTTTTGTGTGGCTGCGTTGTTATTATTAAAATTGAATATTATGTAACTACTGTAACATTATTATAATTGATGATAATGATTAAATTTTAAAATAAATATGCATTTAAATTAGAAACCAAAAATACGACTATTAAATCTGATAATGAAATTTGATAATAATTCATTTTTAGTCCATACATAATTTTTTACTTAATTCTCGCAGTGTTTGTTTTATAAATAAAATTATTTGAATTTTTACAATTAATTCAATTATGAATAAATAATAATAAAAGAATATTCACATACTACTTTAAATAATTATTGACAATAAATATTATTATCATTATTTAAATGGAAATATCAGAATCTCGATTTGAACTTTCCGCCAAAAATATACTCCAATTTACGTCCAAAACTCAAGAATTAAACATTTCTTGACATTAATTATTGCTTTCAATATATTTCTAGTTGCCCACCCCTCGTAACACAAAAAGTTACAAAGAAATATGTAGTATAATATAGCGTTGCCCAGTTCTAACCACGTGGGGGTAGACGATAAAAGAGAACCTTTCTTTTGGTTTTTTGTTCTTCTTTTTATTTTTCGTTTTTTCGTTTTTTTTTTAAATTTTTTGTTCTCAATTATTAGCAGTAATAAAGCTTTGATTTGTTTATGGTTTTATTAAAAAGAGCAACTCAAAAACTATCGATAGGTGTAAAAACCTCGATTTCGATTTTTTTAGAGTAAGCTTCCTTTCTTTTTGATAACTTCCACGCTGAACTTGGATCATTCGTATCCATTGGAAAGTGCACTGCGCGCAGATAAGTTATAGCAACTGAAAGCTGAATACGCTTAACGCTGTGAAAAGGTAAAAACTGGAGATATCTAGAGTACTGATCCCCGTGACGGTACTTCAGTGTCTTTTGATATTGTACAAAACACGCATCTTTCTCCTGCTACACTTACGAGAAGAGTTGGACGAGTAGACAGATCAGTCTGTTACTGCACAGTTAGTTGTCATGATTCGCTTCGTGCTGGAAAATGGCAGTATTCAGGAAGAGCTGCTAGAGCTGATTCCATTGACGGCGAAAACAACTGGATTGGAAGTTTATCATTCGTTCAAAAATTTAATCTTAGCTTACGAAATGTCACTGAAAAAACTGGTTGCGGTAACGACGGACGGTGCTCCACCAATCACGGGAAAATCACAGGATTCACTGGACAAAGTTTGCGTGACCCAGACTTTCCCTGTTTTTTATCGTTCCATTGCACAGTACACCAAGAAGTATTATGCGGAAAAACTTTAAATATAAAAACAGTATTTAAAGTAGTTAAAAAATAGTAAATTTAATTCGCGCGCGTGTATTTCAGCACCGACTGTTTAAGCTTTTGCTTGAAAATGCTTGATCCGAATTCGCGGATTTATTATTGCTCAACGAAGTAAGGTGCTTGAGCGCTGGCGAAGTAGTCTTTAGGTTTTTAAAACTTCTTCCAGAAAGAATGGCCTTTCTAGTATCTCGTGACGAATATTGCGAAGGGTTGTATGATGCAGCATGGATTCTGGACTTGGCATTTCTGGCGGACGTTTTAAAAGAAATGAAAGTTTTGAATAAAACGTTGCAATTACAGCACGTTGCAGTGTGGACTTGTTTTCGATGGATTAAACAGTTCAAAAAGAAGATTGACAGGTGGATTAGCATTATCTAATACAGGGTATTCATCGAACAAGAATTCAAAATTTTTCCACAAGCTACGAAACAAAAGCATGATGCAAAGCAAAGCATGATGCTCTCCTGAAGTTGAAGATCGGTGTCGCCAAATAATCAGAGAATTAAAATAAGGTTTTGAAGAAAGGTTTCAAGATTTTGACATTATCAAGCCCATTAGCAATTATTTAACGAACCCACTAATAGACTTGGAAGTGCCGCATAAGGAAAAATTATGTGCTCAAGTGTCGCAGATCTTTCAGATCGATGAGAATAAAGCTGTCAGTGGAATGATTCGTTTATCTACTGCTTTGTGGGCTGGAACGAGATGTGAAGTTTTATGGAGGCACCTGGAATTTTCGGGATATCCAAATCTAATCCGCGTCTTCCATAGAATAAATTCAATAAATTGAACTACTTGCCGTTGCGAATCCATGTTTTCATTAATGAACCACATAAAATCCAAGACCATATAGAGCACCAATGACGGAAATCTGTGGTAATTTACACTCCTGAGATCGAGGAACTTGCGCAAAAAATGCGTACGTATACCATAATTCTCAGAATTCACTCCTTAATAACCCAGAGCCGTAGCTGAGCTCCTCATCCCCGAAACAGCGCACTGCTGGTCGGGCCATGATCCAACCCACACAAGGTGATAGCCACGCGCAACTAAAAAAATTCGCAGCCATCAGCAATAACGAAAACATGATTTTGGAAATAAACGAGCTCCACAAAGAAGTGGGCTTAATGTATGCTCTCGGAATGTACGATTAACGATTGGAACCCGTAAGACAATTGTCACTATGTAAATCTTTAAATACGTCTTTCTCGGTTTCACATTTTTTTAAATTGCCCGACTCATAGCTCAAAAATGATTTGACCGATCAACTGTAACTTGCGTCTACAGATTGTTGAAATGTTTCCCTTTCGGTGAACCATTCCAAATTGAAAAAAAATTATTCCAAAAATTTTTTCATTACAATTTTAAGGAAATTTTTGGGTAAAAAATGGATTTTTTTTCAAATAGCCATCATTTTGTGAAATATTATTTTTGGAAAATTTTTCAATTCACCGACTAACTAAGGATCTAAACTTTATAAATCTTTTCGATTTGTTTTTTTTAGACACATGTGTGAAAAGCTAGAAATCGGGCAAATTGACCTATCGAATTTGGACATGTCTGACATCCGCCCTTATAAATCAAAATATTATTGATTTACCTTAATAAACCACAAAAGTTTTGGTAAGTTTCTCTATTTTTTTAACATCTCCAAAAAATCCCCCAAATATCCCTTGATTTTCAGGCTGTTACACGGGATTTCCCCTTTAAGGCATCGAAGTCCCACTGCTGATTGGCTGATTTTGAAGTAATGGCAGTCCTCCACAGATGGCACTTATGATAAATTCGAAGATCATTATACGTGACGGCAGAGCAAAGAACAAGATCAAAAAACTTTTTTTCTTGAGGGAATAAAAATTCCAGAACCAAGGACGTTTCCAGGTTATTTGGCTTAAAACGTTCATTTTCGTGCGTTTTTTAGAATTTTTGAACGCTATAACTCTGGTAATTTCTGGTATTATTAAAAAATTCTTCAAAATAAAATTTTCATCTTTTTGTATACTATGAAAATCTGTACATACAATTTTTGAATAAAAAAAAATTGGTCAAAAATATTGAAAATGCGCTCACTTTTTGAATTTTTATCCATAATTGCTGATTAACGAACTTGACCTTAAGTTTAGGACACTAAAAGAGTGTACTTAAAGCTGATGTAGTAGATTCATTTTTCAAAAGTTACCGTGCTCACAGACAGACACATTTGAAAAACCTGTTTTTTGGATTCAGGGGGTCTCAAAACATGGACATTTGACAAAAACTGGGGGGTTCAAATTTTACACAAATCTAATACCTTCTCTGTTGGGAATGTAAAAAGACTACTATACATAGATAAAAAGATTGACGATTATATGAATCTCAAGCATATAAAGTTAAGAAAAATAAATGTACATTGGTTCCAAGAAAATTTTTTATTTAAATTGTTAAACATACTTTTAAATTAACGAAATATCTTTCAAATGTATAGAGAAAATTATTTCCGCGAAACAAAGATACTTTCGATTTGATAGTATCTACTGTAGATGCAATGAATGGCGCTTTCGAATACGGTCAAGAGCATAGACTATCAAATCTGCAGCATCTGTGAGAGAGACCAAGAAAAATAAACGGTGAGTCATCTGTATATTTTATTATCAACGAAAGAGAGTTGTGGGGATTAGAAGAACGAGGGAGGTAGATGGAGAAAAGCTGAATGACGAGGAGATAGAGAAGCATATAAGGAAGTTGAAAAGGTCTAGGAGAGCAGGGTTGGACTTTGTAAAGAACGAAGCGTGGCTGTTTAAAACACAAGAGGTAAGGGAGGGGCTGAAGGGGGTAGTGAAAAAAGTATGGAGGGGTCGGGATTCCTAAGAAGGTAGAAGGAGGGGTCGATCGTACGCCTGTATAAAAAAGGGGATAAGGAGAGACAGGCCAAATATAAAGAGATTACGCTAATGAATACGGCGTACAAAGTATACGCGATGGTGTTGGCGAATAGGCTGCGGAAGGATGTCGAGAGGAAAGGAATATTGCCGGAGACACAGTTGGGCCTTTAGAAGGGAAGGGGTACTATCGGTAATATTTACGTCTTGCAGCACGTGGTGGATAGAGAATTAGCTAGGAAGGGTGCAAAAGTGCAAACGTTTTTTGTAGATCGAAAACGCGCGTTTCCTTCGATGGATATTGGGAGGTTGTGGGAGGCGATGGAAGAGAGAGGCATTCATGAAGTCTTTATATATACACTACAATCAACATTGCACTTAACTCTAAAAAAATTTATTTGACAATAAAATGTTGTAAGCAAATATCATCCAACATCATTTTTTCAATATGATTTTTATTATCCACTACAATAAAGTATGCACGAAAAAACTTTACAAAGGCAGCTTAACGAAGAACACCATCGCGGAAAAGGATCGAGGAAAAGGGGATGGACTAGTCTCGAAAATTCTAGACTACTAGCCAAGCTTAAGAAAAATATTGGATTAGTCATCACGAATTTCGGGATGACACATTTCGTTTTAAGTCTCATCCACATTGTTCAAGAACCTGAAAAAGTTGGTTACAGATTAAAATATCTTATAAAGACGTTTGCAAAAAAAGACCAAATGTCAAATAACTATTGCTAGAACGATCTTTTAAAACGCGTTGAAATTGATTGATGTTACATATTAACTACTTTTACAAACCATTTCTCAATTTGAGGTTATGTAAATGTGTCGATCTCAAAAACCGATTTATTTATTATTTGCTTTACGTTTCGATTCAATAAAATTCGTCTCAATCTAATCCAAGACAGTTTCAAACAATTAGACTGAAACTTCGGTCGAATATGTCGACTCAGTTCTCAGCTGAGTTGGTTCGGAAAATGACTCACCCTGTGAATCATGAATCATCTTTCGACTTAATTCTCAGTTTAATCGGTGTAGAAAAATTCTACTCATAACATACGCCCAGATGTCGGTTCTGATTCGAGTCGCATTACACTCAACTTCCAGTTAAGTCAAAACATTTGAAATGAAAACAGTTCGTTTTTTTCTGAGCCAATTTAAAATCAATGCTAAAGGGTTTTCAGACATTTCTTTTATATGATTGAGTTTCTAAAATGTCAATGTTGATGTGTCAAGAAGAATTACAATAATTTCGTAAATATAGTTTTTTAGTTCGCAAAATTTAATCCAGTCTGAAATACAAAATTCCAGAGACTTAATTACAAAAATCAGAATGGTACATCCAATAAGATGGACTGAAAATATAAAAATTAATCGGATTTGCTTGAACTTTGCTATTCGACTGTTTTCGGGGTCACTGAAAATGAATCTGAAGCCAGAATTAGAACATTCAGAACTGCGGATTCCATATGGCGGACTAAAAATATAAAAATTAATCGGGTTAGATTTGAACTTGCCTCTCGGATAAGTAACCTGTAAACACCCCGAGTGTGTGTTTTCAAAACTATCTAATAATTTTTTGAGTTTTCAGTCCACCATTTGAAAATATGTATCTCTAATTACAAACTGGCCATCAGTGATTCAAAAAATAACCGAATATGCGTTTCCAAGCCAACTAGATTACTCCTGCATTTTTAGTCTACCATATTGGGTCTATCATTAGTATGAAACCTGGTGTACTACTGTTCACAGGAATTATTTAAACTGATGGTGAAGAATCCTATCATAACCATGTTCCTAGGTTATATGGAAGTATATCGACTGATTTTAAACATTTTTTAAAAATAATTGTGAACAGTTAGAACAGTCTTGAATGCGACTTTGAGGCACATCATAGTATGCATAGGTCTCTCCAGTGTTTGACGCGTTACTGTGAAAAAGTAACGCGTTAACGATACCGTTACTGTTTAAGAATTTGTAACGAATTACCGTTACTGAAAAAAGTAACGCGTTACCTTGTCGTTACTTTTTATTAAATATTTAATACATTAATTTAATGTCCAAAAAGAATCTTAAGAATTTGGTACATTGCATTAAAAATTTTAATAAAATTGATTATATTTCCAGTTAAGTAAAGTAATTAAAACAATTCCTACTTTGTTTAGAAGATAGCTTTTATTTAAACTATTATTAAGTTTAAAAAATTAGAAAATTTCATCGCTCATGCGATGCATTCTGTCTAAAAGTACCATTCCGGCTGTGTCGAACAGTAGTGTGGTCCAAAAATGCATTGGAAATTTTTTTCTCGAACTTTTATGAATACCCTAGGAAAAGATATTTTTTTTATATTCTATTCAGAATCCTCAATATTATCTGAATAAAGTTGGAGTTAACATTTCTGTTCACAATTAGCCAATGAATATAAATAAAATATCACTTTTTAAATATGACCCCCATATTTACGTAAATTTTTAAAACAATTTATCATTGTTTTAAGCAATTATATATGTACGTATAAATAAGGAAGGAGTTTAGGATAACGTGTAAGAATAAAGATAATTAATAGGTTTAGAAAACGTAGGGTGGGGATAATTTAGAAGATAGGGAGTGACGAATGGAGGGAATTTTTTAATGATTCATTTCAGGGATCAGACACGCGGAAGAGAGATGAAGGGATTAGAAGAACAAGGGAGGTAGATGGAGAGGAGCTGACTGACGAGGAGATAGAGAGGCATACAAGGAAGTTGAAAAGATCTAAGGCAGCAGGGTTTGACGGGGTAGAGAACGAAGCATGGCTGTTTGGCACACAAGAGGTAAGGGAGAGATTGAACGAGTTAGTGAGAAAAGTATAGCGGGGGAGGGATTCCCAAGAGGCTGGAGGGAGAGGGGAATCGTTCCACTGTATAAAAAAGGGGATAGGGAGAGGCAGGAAAATTATAGAGGAATTGCGCTAATGAATACATCGTACAAGATATACGCGATGGTGCTGGCAGTTAGGCTGTGGAAGGATGTTGAGGGGAAAGGCATACTGCCGGAGACGCAGGCGCGCTTTAGGGGGGAGGGGGGAGTACCATTGACAATATTTACGTTTTGCAGCACGTGGTGAATAGAGATCCTATCCTATCCTTCGCTGGATAGGGGAATATTGTGCGAGGTAATAGATGAGAGAGGAGAGGAGAGAGGCCTGATCGAGAGGGTGAGGGAGGTATATGAGGAGACGAAAGATAGGGTGAGTGGTGAGAGGAGGGGAGGGAATCTCTGAAGGTTTCTGGATGGATAGGTGGTTGAGGCAGGGGTGCCCACTTAGCCCAACGATGTTTGCAATTTTAATCACAGATATGGAAAGTAAGCTAGCGGCCGGAGTAGTAGGAGTTAGGGTAGGAGGGGTTAGGATATGGTCACTCGCAGATACTTGGACAAAAATAGGTTAGAGTTAAGTGCGGATAAGCAGAAAGTTATGGTGTTCAGAAAAGGAGGGGGAGAGATAAGGGAGGGGAGTGGAAGTGGAAGGGAAAAGTGGTACAGGAGGTGAAAGACTTTGTGTGTCTGGGCTTCCTGGAGGGGAGTGGAAGTGGAAGGGAAAAGTGGTACAGGAGGTGAAAGACTTTGTGTGTCTGGGCTTCCTGTTTCGGAGTAATAGGGAGTGGATGGTCATATAAAAGAGAGAGTGATATGGGCAAATGTAGTGATGAGGCAAGTGTGGGAGCTAGGAAAGAGGTTGTTTGCAGATGACTTTGTAAGGAGAATGCAATTGTTTGATTCGGTAGTAATGAGTCTTACTTTACGTAGTGGAGGTGTGGGGGTGGAAGGTGAGGAGGTAAGTAGGATACAGAAGAGGTATGTATAGTGGACACTGGGGTTAGCTAGGAATACGCCGAACTATATTGTCAGGAGGGAGACAGGAAGAACGAGTTTAGGGATTATAACGGAGATCCGAGCGTTTAAATATGAGCAGAAATTTTTGGAAGAGGGAAGAAGTAAGATGGTTAGGGAATGTTGGTGGGAGAAGGAGAACAGCTGTAAGGTTGGGAGGATGGAGGTGGAAAGGGAAAGCTATTTTAGAACGAGAGGATTGCAGATGGATGAAGTGAGAAGGATTGTGTGAGAAAGGAAAGCAAGGAAGTCAAGCACTTATAGCTAGAATGAGATGCGGATGCATAGAAAGTTATGAGAGGTTCTGGCTTTCTGGAGAGAAGAGGATGTGTGAATTGTGCGGGACGGGGGATGCAAAAGTAGAACACTAGTAGGAGGAGAGTGAAGATGTGCAAAGGAAAGGGATAAGCATGGAGGTATTGTTGCATGAAAGGGGGGACAAAAAGGCAATGGTATGGGTGAAGGGGGTGTTGGGTGAGATAGAGAAAAAAAGAAGGAAGAAAGAAGAGGAATGGAGAAGGAAAGATTGTATATAGGAGAGGAAGTAGATTTAAGAAGATTGTACACATTGTAAATAGTAGATAAGGATTAAAGATTAGCTGCGATTAGCAAGAATAGCAAGGCGAGGAAAAGTTAAAAAATAGTGTCATGCGTGCGAGGCGATGTGAAGCGAGGAAGGCAAGGTCGGCTTAGAGATAATGTGTGGAGGGAGGTTAGTTTTTGAAGAGTTAGTAGTAGGAAAATTCTGTAAAAATGGAAGTGTAAGCAAGTCAATTTTTTAAGGCCACCAGGCTGAAAAATAAACGTTTATCTTAAAAAGAATAATTATAAAAAATTAATATTGATTATAACAATCTTCTCTTATAGAGATTTTTTAAAATGATGGTGAGTGACATACTTCAGACAACAATAACCTCAACAAAAAAAAAACACATTCGACATTTCGAGAGCCAACGAACTCTCCTCATAAGGAAAACGTTAGTTCGTAAATTCAGTCAAAAATTGTAGTAAATAAAACAGAACATACCTCTCAATTTCCAAATTCCTGAAATCAAACAAACTGGAAATTTAAGTAAATTAATCAAATGTTAAAAATTACAAAAATTTAAAAATTAACAGTAAAAGTTTGGATGATTTTATTTTATTGTAGATTCTTAAAAATATGACATGATTGATAAATAAGTTTATGTAAATATTATCTTAAATTAGCTTTACCTGTGTTTATTTTAAAATCTTAAAAAATTGCTGTGTAGTAAAAAATAAAGATTCCTCATTTTTTATGATGAAAAAACGTAACCAAACAAATAAATTATTGAGTGAAAGTTTAAATTTAGAAACGGAGGCAGGGCAAACGTTCTGCTCCATTTTTGTGGTTAGTATCGAGAACGAGAAAGTAGAGAGACATGTGAGGTAACAGGGATATGACAACCAGTGCCATGGCAATAATCAAAATTAATGGATACAATAATGAACATAGCATTTTCTACTAAATAGTTAATAATAACGAACAAAATTAGTGATATATAACAATATGAGCCAAACATTAAAAATTAAATTAGAGAATCTAAATGGATATTATATAATGGACGATAGTTAGTCAAGAAAGTTATTATACTCAAACAATTAAAAAATAACAAATAAAATATTTCTGCCATAAGTCGTTTAAATTCATTAGGTTTATGGTGTAAAACTTGAACATGAAACCAATCAAAGTAGTGTCCAGTTTGGACCTGATGTTTCGTGATCACTTTATGATTCTTTGGATTTTGCCTGAAAACTATTTTAATATTAAAATCTTTTAGAAATATTTTTTTTTCAAACGAAAAACTTCCATGCAAAGACATAGATACAAAAGGTTTTAAATTAATATTGTGAACTAGAGACGAATTTAATTATAAAATGTTAGATTCTTTAAGTGTTTTTAATTTATGTTTAATGTGTTTAATGTGTTTAATGTTTATGTTTAATCAGATAATTTAAACATTGTATCAACAAGATTTTTTATAGTGGCTATTTTGTGTTGGATTGGATGGTTAGAAAGAAAATTAATGTATCTACCTGAGTGTCTTTTTTGTACCAGTCATTAATGATAGTTTCATCACTAGTTTTTATAACTTTCACATTCAAAAAGGTAAAGAATTACTAATTTTGTATTGCATGCGTGAATTTAAGTCTAAGATAATACGAATTAAACTCTGATAAAAAATAATCTATTTTTTCTGCAGGTAAAATAATGAATGTACAGTAGGTGAAATTGGAGACCTGATTGGGGTCCCATGAACTTGTTTTTAATAGGTATTATTAAATTAAATAAACTGTTTTAGTCATTACCATTCTATTCCTTTCTCAAATTCACTCAAAGGTAAGTCAGTAAATTTTTTTATGTTTATCCATCTAGCAAGCACATTATTTTGAACCAAATCTAATGGGACGTTAATAAACAAATATAATACATCTAATGACACCATAATGTGATCGCGGGGAACCAATATTTTAGTAATTTTGTTTTGAAACTCAAAAGAATATTTAACTTGATTTTTTGGAATTATTAAAGCTTCTTTGAAAATGTTATTAATTTTTTTTTGCAATTTTGAAGTTGGAGAGTTGATCAAAGAAACAACAGGTCACAACAGACAATCCTGTTTATGAATTTTCGGTAAATCATATATTCTAGAAATGTTAGTCTCATACACCAAGATATCCTTACGTTCTATGCTTTCTCCTAAATAACCCTTAATTCTCCACTTGTATAATTTATTAAAAATGTCTCTTTTTAATTCAACTTCTGGGTTAGAATAGACGTGTGCATTTAGTCGGATCGAATGTGATATTTTCGATCCGATCTGCGTTCATTTTCGGATCGAATATTTCGA
>JAAAKG020193832.1:0-24336 GCA_010014905.2 Druon quercuslanigerum
ATTGTTACGAGAGTAAACTATTTTTCAAACGAATTAAGCAGCTAAATTCTAAATAAATTATTTATATGAAAAACACTGACTAAACTAAACTAAACTAAACTAAAAAAACTAAACTAATTTACTAACGAGACCAGCAACTTCTCATTAAAAAACAAAACAGGATAAAAGTTATATAAAAAATTGAACTAAAGTGTTTATATGAATAATAGTCCAAAAGGTTTAAATTTAATTGAAGAAAGCAACAGCTGCTTAATTTGTTTTAATAATAGTTTATTCTCGTAAAAATATATCTAAATTTTATTAATATTCTAGTTGATGAAAATTTTAAGAAATGAAACAAACTGTTCATCATTTTTTTTATTCTTCAATATGGGGATAATTCTCAATTAAAATATTTGTAAATTATTAAAAAAAACAATAACTAATTTAAAAAATGTACAATAATTTGAAATAAAAATTACTAATGAGCAGAATCAAAAGTATAAGAGAGCCCTAATCAAGTATCATCTCTGTGCGTGGCTTATTCGGTCCTACCTCAACGAAGGAGGAGAGCAGCAGACCGGCCGAGAACCGTGATCCCCGACTAAAACTCAACTCAGATACGCTTGAACATTTTTAATCGTATCTCGGGAACCGATAAAGATTTTTTAAGTTTCTTTGGCTTAAATTAAAGATAAAATTTTAGGCTCTATGTCGTATAATTTTAAGATTTTTGCAATAATTTACCTAGATCACGCTAAAAGTTGAATTTGAGGTGCAAAATTCTAGAAAATCTAGCTTTCGGACTGTTTTTTTTTAAATAATCTATTTTTTTTCGCTAAGTTATCGTGGTTCAAAGCCAGAAGTGATTTGTAATAGTGCTTGCTTCAATCCATCTCATAATTTCCGACGGTAGTGTACAATTATGTTATTATCCAAAATTGTTTAATCTTTTTTACGCTTTTTTTACAGCAGCCGAATAGATATTGATGTTATCTATTTTAATAATTTGAAAGTTGATCTTTTTTTGAAAAAATCCGGATGTATACATAAGAATTTTATAAGTTTTATTCAATTTCATAAAAAATAAATAACACGAAATTCTAGCGAAAATAATACACATTTATTTATTGAATTTATATCAATTCTGGATGTATGTAGTAACAGTGAAACTCGGAATTAAATTAAACAAGTTAAAAAAATAAATAATCATTAATCGGTAATTTAAGTATACCCAGTCCATTTTTAACTAGTATTTAATCGTATAGATAATATTGATTTGTTTAAATATTTGTTTTTTTTTATTGAACTCGCAAAATGAACATATTTTCTGGACTTCATGAATTATTTAGTCAATGATAACAATAAAATAATCGATTTAAATAATTTTACAATTATTTAATTAACATTAGCGCTCAATTTCTACCGTCCAAAGTACAAAGTAGATTATAAAAATATTTCAATCTTTAAAAAATAGCAAAAAATAAATATGTTAAAAAAATTGTTTAAACAATTTTAATTTCTTTAAACATCTACGAGTATTCATCATAAACGAATTAGTACTTCAAAATATTAAATTTTTTGAAAATTTTCTGAGATATAATGTTTCTCCTGCTTTTTCTAGGTAAAATATCTACTTGAAGAAATACGTATTAATTAAATAATTTTAAAATTATTTAAACAAATTAATTCAATGTTATCACTGATTAAATTCCTTATAAAGTCTAGAACATACGTTTATTTAGAGAGTTAATTGAAAAAACAAATTTTTAAAGAAATTAAAATTGTTTAAACAATTAAATATTAGTTCAAAAATGACTGGGTACTCTTTAATTGCTGAATAGCGATTATTGATTTCTAAAAAATTTCTAAACAGTGACAATAAACTGCAATATTACGTAAAATTCAAATTGGTCACTTATGAGGTTTTCTTTGGGAACCTATAGAGTGGCTTAAAATTACTCAACCCCAAACTTTATGAATGATTCTTATTCTCTGACGAATTCAAAAAAAATTAAGGTTCCCAAAATGTAGGATAATTTTGTTAAGCAGATATTTTCAACCAAAATTGAAAAATGGAGAGCATTTTCAAAATAAAAAAAAAATTTTCTTGGAATTTTAGAAATTTTTTATAAATGGGTAGAAGAGTTGCAAATTATCCTAATAAAATTTTCAATTTTGATGGAAATTAGAAAATTTATATACTTTTGAAAATGTTGAAAATGTTCAGAAAAATAGAAAAAACTTTTTTTTCTAATGGATTTGGAAATTTCAGTTACATTTGTCACTAGATATCAAATATATTCAAAATCCTATTTAACGTCTAATAATCAAATTCATGCAAGCTCCTGAAAAAAATAAAATTTCAATGACTAATTTTGGATTACAGCAAACAAATAAAAAATTCTCCTATTGTATTCTAAAAAAAAATTGCAGACAAAAATAACAAAAACAGGAAAGAAAAATGAGAAGGCAGCCAAACACATCCCCTTTTTTTCTTTCTTTCGTCTTTTTTATTTTTATTATTATAAAATTACTCTTCCTTTGGTACCTTTCTTTTAATTTTATTTCCAATGTTCTTTTATTGTAATTTGATATTAATAAAAATAAAAAAGAAGAAAGAAAAAAGAAAGGAAGAAAGGGGATGTGGTTGGTTTCCTTCGCAACTTTTTCATAAAAATTCACTTATTTAAAAAAAAATGAAATTTTTTTTTAAATCCATATTTTTCAGTGAAATATTTAACTATTTTGCTGCCTAAGTGAAAGTCCTGCTGGCATTTAAAAAATTGACTTGCTTACACTTCCATTTTTTACAAAACTTTCTTGCAACTAATTCTTAGAAACTAACACCTATCACCGCTTGCTCTTATAGCCTTGCCTTCCTCGCTTCGCCTCGTCTCTAGTCGAACGCATGTGACTACTTTCTCGCATTGCCAAACTCTGCCTTGGCGACTAATACCTAATACTTATATACTATTTACAATATTTACATTTTCCTTATATCTACTTCTTCTCCAATTTACAATATTTCCTTCTCTACTCCTCTTCCTGCTTCCTTCTATTCCTCTCCATGTTACCCAAGATCCCCTTCACCCATGCTCTACCCTTTTGCACCCCCCCCCCCCGTAATGCATAAATACCATCATGCTTATCCCACTCCTTTTTACCTCCTTATACTCCTCCAATCAGGGCTCCACGCTTACACATCCTTTCCCGCATATTTTACACATTCTCTCTCTCCCTAGAACTCCAAAACCTATTAACATCCTCCATGCACCTACACCTCATCCTAGTTATTAGCCCCTGACTTCCTTTCTCTCCCTTTTTATACAAATATTTCACTCTCTCCCTTGGCATTATCCACGCATATTTCCTTACTTTCATCTTCGTGCTACCTTCTCACTTCATTCTTCTCCAGACTATTCGTTCTAAAATACCTATCCCTTTCAACCTTCATCTTCCTACTCCTAATCCTGCTTCCACCAACACTCCTTAAATAGCCTACTACCCCCTCTTCCCAAAAAGTTCCCTGATATTTACATGCTCGGCTTCCCGTTATAATCCATAAACTCGTTCTTCTTGTCTCCCTACTCACAATACAGTTAGACGTATTGCTTTCCAATCCTAAGGTTCACTTTACATACCTTTCATGTATTCTATTAACCTTCTCACTTTCCTTGTATCCCGATACCTTTACTCCATAAAATAAGAGTCTGGTTACAAGCGAATCGAAGAATTTCATCCTCCTTCCAAAATAATCTGCGAATAACTTCTTTTTCCAGCCCCCACATCTACCTGCTCACCACATTTTCCCTTCTCACTCTCTCTTTTACGTGACCACCATTGCCTCAACCCCTAGCTATCCAGAAACCCTCTGAAATTCCCTCCCCTTCTCTCGCCCTCTCTTTTGTCTCCTTATAAACCTCATAAACCCTTTCTATTAGGCTTGTCTCAACTCTCCTCTCCTCGATCACCTCCCGAATAGTCGATAGGGCTTCTTCTCACGCTGAAGCCCGCCTGCGTCTCCGCCAATATTCCCTTTCTTTGGAAAT
Source organism: Druon quercuslanigerum (assembly GCA_010014905.2). Classification (NCBI taxonomy): domain Eukaryota; kingdom Metazoa; phylum Arthropoda; class Insecta; order Hymenoptera; family Cynipidae; genus Druon; species Druon quercuslanigerum. The sequence goes on from JAAAKG020193832.1 coordinate 4,032, forward strand.
CATTCCGCAGCCTTCCGACCAACACCATCGCGTATAGTTTATGCGCGGTATGCATTAGCGTATTTCTTCTATCATTCACCTGTCTCTCCCTATCTCCTATTTTATATAGTGGTATAATAAACCCGTCCCTCCACCCTCTTGGCAATCCCTAACTCTCCATAATTTTTTTACTACCTCCTTTAGCCTCTCCCTTAGCTCTTCTTTGATAAACATCCACGCTTCTCTATCTTATTGTTATTCAGCTTCTCCCCATATACCTCCCTCGTTCTTCTAATACCCTCATCTCTCTTGCGTAAATCTCAGCCCTGAAATTATTATTTTTTAAATTCCCTCCATTCCTCACTCCATGTAGTCTGATTTATCCTCACCTTACCTATTAATTATGTTCGACACGTCCCCTTTTGTCTTAACACTTCTCAACTTCTGTTCCAGATCTTTCTCCTTTTCCTGCTTTTTCTTCTTACACATGAACCTTAACTCCTTCATCACTTCTACGTGCTCCTCCCTTTTCGCAGTTCCATATTTCCACTTCTTATAACTCCTTTTCACCTTACTTTTTATCTTTTTACATTCCCTATCCTACCACGGCTTTTCCATTCCTTTTTTCTTCTTTCTAAATACCTTCTTTCGCACACACCCTTTCACTTTATTTTTTAGATCCTCCCATACGTCTTCCAACTAATCGCCTTTAAAGTGTCCACGACCCCGCCTTTTTAGCCACAAACATAATAGCTGATGGTCTGATTCTCTCCTTACTTCCAAATGTGAATTTCTCTGTCTCCTCCCAAGTCTGTATATTCAGACCACGTAGTCGATCAACGATGCCCTCATCTAACCTCACATACGTGTAGTCTTCCTCTTCTTCCCCTGTTACCAGGCAATACACCACCGCCTAGCCTCTATCGTCCATCGAGTCCTTTAGAATCTCCCCCTGTTTTTTTATCACATTATCCTCCAATCTCCATTCAAAACTTTCTCTTTACTGCAGAGTACCCCTTTCCTTCCTATTCTTGCATTAAAATCCACTCCTAGTAACGTCATACCCTCTTCCCTTTCGCCTAGCAAGTCTTCTACCCGTTACTTATTCCTTTTGATACCGTCTCTATTCTATACTGTCACAAACTTGCACATCATCCCTCCTATCTTCACTACCTTCGTTTTCTCCACCTCCGCCTTAACAACCCCTTATGAAGCTCTTTCTCCATTTTGTCACTAACTCCTGATATAATTCCCCTCTAGCCCTCCCTTTCTTCTTTACTCTGACCGCCTCCTGGAGCCCTCAAATATACCCTTCTCCCCAGCCCGGTGACCTTTGATATACTCCCTCCCATTCCTTTCTCTATATCCAAGTCTCTACTAGTTCCACAATGTCAGATTTGTGGATATACCTCGAGAAATTCTCATCGTTATCCTTTACTTTGCTACGTTCCAGTACAGCACCTTCACTATTCCAGCTTCAGTTTTAATACGCACCTCCCTACTTACTACGCAAGAATTCCCCCTGCACTAAATTCAAACACCTTTTTCTCCTCAGCCCTCACCAGCAGTTACTTATCTATTTTTTTACTCATTTCCTAGCTTTGCCATCCTCCCTTCAATCCTCTCTCTTCTATTCCTTTCGTTCATTTCCTTTTACGTTGAATCGTGGTCGATAAAAACTCTCCTATCCTCGATACTATTTTTATTTCGCATTGCCCCATATGCTTTATAGAAGCTCTTTGATGCATTCTTTCTTTCCTTCTCCATAGTTTCTACCCTCTTGCCACAATATTATCTGTCCTTTCTGCCTTCTCTTTTCTCTCTATTCTCTCTATTCTCTTAGCTGGCAGTTTGGCCGCTTCCGTAATGTAGCGACTTGGAAGCTAGCTTTACATTTTCGCTTTTACCCTCTCCCACATTCTCTTCTGTCAAGCGCTCTACTCTCTCCCGGATTTCTTTCTGCTTTTCCTCTGTCCTGCCACCTACTTCTATGTCTGAACTTCCCTCTATCTTCTCTAGCCTTTTTCCATTCGTTCCTTTCAAACCGTAATTTTCTTTAACACCTGTTTGGCTTACACTTATTTTTTCTTCCGTACTGACAACACTACTCTTTCTAACCATTCTTCCTTTTTCCTTTTATTTCCTTTTCCGATTTAGCCTCTTTAATCGTCATGTCTTCCCTGATACCTTCGATATGCTATTTAGTTTTCCTCACGTCTGCTCTCAATTCTCTAATGTCTCCTATTAGCATACACAGTGTCTTTTTTCTGAATGCTCTTCCATTTTTTTGAAGTGGTAACCCCAGTCCTCTTGAAAGGACTCTCTACAGCGATTTTCTCCGGGTTCTCTTGGCTATATCTCTTCCGCTTCTCCAACAAGAGTTCTTCCCCCTCGCTTGCGCTAGACTCTGTATTGCTCGCTTTCCCGCTTGATTCATTCTCCCAGTGCAGATATTTTCCCTTTCTACCGACTCCATGTAGCACATACTGCAAACGACAGATGTCTGCACTATTTTGCTGCCTATCGCCCTATCTTTTCCTTTATTTTATTTTATTCTCCGTTTAACCCCTGCCTACACCCTTTTCCCTCCCTTAACCTCTCCAATCATACAAGACCCACCTTTGATCTGTTTAAAAGCCAAAAACTCCTGCACACAACTTCTCCTGACTGCTTCTCAACCTAACTGCACTTCCCCCTTTTTGACTAAACCTACCAGACCTCCACGCTAAACATAAAATTTTTTACTCCCTAACTCATCGCAAACAACCTTACTCACCTTCTGGGTCACACTGCACTCACACCTTCCACTCAAACTCCGTCAAAAACTTTTGACGGAGTTGAAATACATTTTGAAATTTTTAATATTTCTGATGAAAAATGTCTTGTTTTATCTTCTCTAATTGTGATTTTGCGGTAGACGGATATTTCGTCTCGCGGAACGGTTACTCCGTCTTGCGGGACGGGCATTCCGTCTTGAAAGATGTGCAACTGGAATGCCATCTACAGCTTCTTGGTTAGTGGCAGAATCAAATTCAGTGACTCGTCCTTGTAACACTCGCTGGTTGTTTACATATAGAACTCCACGTAAAGGTCCCATTTCATTTCCAATGATTGCACGAGGTAAAAGTTGCACTTGCACATTGACAGGTGAACTGTGGATTTCATGATGTCCATGAACATAATTGTTATATGCGTGATGATTTTCACTACCCACTGACAAGTTCTGGTCGAATAACTGCGAGTTTCTACTGTAAGGACATAATAAACGATATTATAGATCAAGCAAGTTAAAAAAGGCAGTCCACGACTCGTCCTCGCACTTGCTTTGGGAATAAATTTTCCTTATCCTCAAAATCCTGTATCAATGAAATTATTAATACTGGTCTGGCAAAATGGAAAAGATAAATGTAGAAACGTTAGCACGTTATGAATCTGTGAATTGCTCTCCGGATAATAATAGCCTCATAGGATTTAAATTCGGCTGCTATTTTAAATTTTTTGTTGTTGTTTAATCCATCATTCAGTTTTATAAACGATTTCCCGACATTATACTTTGAACAAAACTTTAGTTCTTCGAGTCTTAAGACTAGCAATTTTTTATTTGTACATTTTTTGTACAAATGTGAGTTTCTGTTTATATTTCGGATTAAGGACTCATTCTAAACTAGTTATGAGGACGAGTTGCCGATCGCCTAGTTAAAGGTTATCTCAGGATACATTTTTTTATAAATCTTATAAAATATTTTTTTTTAATCGACTTGAAATTTTTTCAAATAATTTCGATAGCTGAATCACATGTTATACAGAGTATCTTAATCGTTAAAAAACATCAAAAATCTGTTTCTTTAGCTAGAAGGGGGTGAAGTAATTCTAACTTTGTATCCATTTTTTACACAATTTTTTTCTTAATACAGCCTTTTTTCCTTTTTTTTCAATTATTGGGCCAGGCATTTCTTCGATTACTCTACCTAGTTTGAAGATTTGAATTGCGTCTGTTTGCAATTAGGTTTGTAACATCTCTATTTTCAACATTATTATTCATTCGATCATTTGCAGAAACATTATTTTCACGTTCTGGAAGATTTACAGGAACATTATTGACATGTTCCGAATTATCTACAGGAACAGAATTAACATCTACTGGATGATTTTCAGGTCCCGGCGGCAAGTGCGGGTCCGATACCTGCAGACTGGATTCTGTAAACAGACACACAATATTATAGATTAATTAAAGTTAAAAGTTATTTGTAAAGCTCATGTTTAACCATACTCTGATATTCTATAAATGATCAAAAACTGAAAATCATAATAATAAATGCAAAAAATCAGGGTTTACTTTTTTCATCTGAAATTTAAAAAAACTGCTAAAAGCTCGAACCAAAAATTCGAATTTCAGTCCTTTCTTATTTTTTTTTTATTCTGCAAAACAAATTGAAAAGGCTAAATATTTCTAGATCTAAATAAGGATCTTATGAAACTGAAATATGGTACAAAGCATAAAAACTAAAAGAAATCACCCTATAAAAATGGGAGTATTACGTAACGAGTTTCTTGTTTTACTGAAAGAAATTGTACGAATCTTCCCCTAGAGACTGCATCATCTTCTAGGGCATATGAAGGTTTAAGCGTGTGAGACAAGGGGGTCAAATGGACCTCGACCTCCATGCGTATGGAGATGCATGAAAGAATCCCTATAAACGGGTTTTTATGGATGAGCTGACAAAATCTCTATGAACGGGCTCTCCTAGTATGTATGATTGTAGATTGGTAGAGGGGTGAACGAGCCTAAATAGCACGGGCATCCAGGATTCCTATCTAAAGATCCCTCCCAGATGGATGTCCAGTTTTGGAATCAGGACCGGAATTACCTACGGTCGACACAGTGACCAAGAAACAGCCCTTCGTTGACATGGTTGCCGACCTCCCCGAGTAATTAATCTTACCATTGCGTGCAAGGCTCTGCGGGGGTGTACATTTTATTTCTCTGGGTGCTCGTGGGATCAAATTGAAAACACTAAAAAACAGAAACAAGAATTTAAAAAAAGGAGGAAGGGATTTGGCGGAGCGGGAAGAAAATTTAAGCTTAAACGGATGAACGGTTCTCCTGAATAAGACTATGAAATAAGGAGTGGCTAATTAGTCCACCAAAAAAAGAAGAAAGACATCAACAGCCCCGTTAAAAGGTGGTGACTGGAACATCGGAAAAACAACGCCGACAACCAGCAACGGCCGGGGAAGAGAGCGAGGGGTTTAGAGGACATTCCACCGGGGGGAGTTTGGCTTAGCCTAAGGATAGACACAAGACAGCCAAATAGCCGACAAACAGAAAGTCGGCTGGGGTTGAATAGACAGATGCCCACAGGACTAACCCTCTGAAAGGAGCTACTCGGACTCTCTCCCGAGCAGTTTATGCTGCTTAGGAAGGCCATCTGGAGACTGCTCGAGAAAGTCTCTCAAGCTCAATAACTGTGACTAGTTTTCTGCTGAACTAAGGGGTATACTCTCGGAAGTGCCTGGACTTCCTAGAGATGGCATCCAAGATTTTGATGGATACTATCTAATCTATTTTTGATAGTAATTGTCAACCCACAAGAGTCCGACAGACTGAGGAGACACGCTGATGGAACAGGAGATTCAAAAAGCTTCGCACGGAAACCAGAGAGAGGTTTAGGCGTGCCAGGGCTAGCAAAACGGATAAACTATGGACCTCACTTACGATGCTGAGGTATAAATACAGGGATTCAATACGCAAGGCAAAGCAAGAAAGCTAGACCAACTTTTGTATACACATCGAGAAAGGAGCAGAGTAGATAGCCTATAAGGCTATCTACTTAATCCAGACGTGCCTCGGGATTGGAACCTTCATGGAGATAAAATGAGCTTTTAATTAAACCTCTAAAAAGGTGATCAAGGTGGTCATGATTGCACATGGTGTGCCTATTTCAGTCGTTGAATGAACCTGCCACGTATTGGCCAACAGGAATGTATCGACCACTAAACACGTGAGATCACTTTATGTTGAACCGCTGACTCGGTATGTCCGCAGGAAGGCGTTTTATCCTCCCTGTTGTACTTGGTTGTCGATTAACTGTTTCATCTGCTCACGGGTCAGGGCTACCACGTCACAGGCTACGCGAACGAGATACTACTCATAGTGCCCGGTCAGCATCTAAATGCGCTCTTCCAAGTAATGCGGTAAGCACTGAGGATAGTAGATTTTTTCGCAAAAGAATGAGCTATTGGTCAATCCAAGTAAGACGGTTGCACGTGCATTCGCACGACGGAATAAGTGGAAAACCACGTGTACCTTGAAATTAGGAGCTCAACAACTGAAAATCAAAGAACAAATGGTCATCATATATAAGAAGCTTTTATGAAACTAGCACCTGGAAAACAAGTGGAAAAAGACAGTAGAAACTCTATGGCTGTGTAGAACAGCTATAGGGAAAAGGTGGGGCTTGAAGTCGGAGACACTTATGTAGCTCTATACAGCGATCTTGGAACTCAGGCTAACCTATGCTGTTGTAGTCTCGTGGAGCAGGGTGAAGTCTCGACTGCAACGAATCAGGGGAGTGATTCTAAGAGGCGTGATGGGTTCCCTAAAGTCGACACCTATGGCAGAATTGTGGACACTGGAAAGGTTGAAGCCAATCCATCTGATTATCAAGGACGTGGCTGCGAGGGCGGCCTAGAGACTAAAACAGGTAAACGGCGCAAGGATATCAACAGTAGTGCAGATCCCAAACGATATTCTGAATAGGCCAGTCCTGAGCATGATCATCTATCTTGTTAGCCTATCCACGCAGGAAGAAAGGGTTAATGATACCCTTCCATTGATGGGGGAAACTGCTTTTCAGATGGCTGCAGGAACAAAGCGAAAGCATTAGCCGATGTATATCGTAGGAAGAGTGGAATGGGCTTTACAATCTCGATGTGGTTTCATGCAACAAAAGAAACGTCCGTACCTGCTACTACTATAGGAGTGCTAAGAGCCACACTAGCAAGATTAAACTTCACTGGAGCCAAGCCAATTGTAGGCATTTCCAGCAGGTCAGTGACTAAAGAAATGAACAGTTAGCTAAACAAGAAAACATCAGAATCAGTGAGGATTGGCGACTGGTTGCAGCCAGAACTAAACACTCTGGGCTTAAAGCTATACTATATCTGAGCGAAGGAAGTAGTCAATCTCGGGAGGAACGAAGGCAAAGTCCTAAAGGGATTATGAGAAAGATGTTCATATACGTTTTCACTGTCTTGTGATTGCGCAGAAACGTCTAACACTTATGGGCAGCTACTGCATTAATGAGTAAGAAATATCAGCCACTAGCGTGGCTGCTGTCTTCAACGTATAGAGAGGGGTTTGGGGTATCAATAATAATAATAATAATAATAATAATAATTTTAGGAATTTATTTGTAATAAGAAGAGATGAAATATTAAATTTCTAAAATTGGATAAACAAAAATTGTGGGGATAAACCAACTCTAGGCATGCTTGCAATCATTCAAAAAATAATCCGATAAATCTTAATTTAAACAATAAATTTTTAAAAATATGTGATACAGATCCCCGCGGAACTAAGTTTGCGTCTTTTGCGATTATTGCAAAGATCTAACTCTAGGGGGTGTCTACCCTTAAAAACATTTAATGTTACTATTTTAAAAAATATTATTTTATTCGTCACGAAACCAATTGGAAAATGGTCATATAAATCTAAATTCAAGCCACCATTTTAGAAACCCATGAAGGATTTTCAATGTTTAATAACTTGAATGAGAGGTAAGCTCATAAAAGTCATTGTTCAGAAAAAAATGAATAAACTCATTTTCCTGTTGTCTGCCAAGAGCTGAAATTAGAGTACTAAATTCCTTAAAAATTAGAACTTTATGTTTGCCTATCTTAAAGGATAATTTCATACCCAAGATGATAAATCGCTTCAAACAAGGCTAATTTAACGCAGAATTGATGGATATTTCCAGCGATTTAAAGAAAAAAATTTATATACAGATTATGAATGGCGCTACAACTTTTCGAAGTCAAGGCTAATTTATTTTTAAACTCCTGGTTGGTGATCTGATACCATCAGTCAGTAGCATATAAATAAACAACAAATATTTGTCGCACTTTTTTTAATTTTTCCTATTTAAAAAGCAGTAAATTATCAAATATTACAAAAACAAAACGGAAGCTAGCATCTCCCTCAATAAAAACGCGACTCACGATTGTGGATGACTCACAAACTCCGGTACTCGATTGTTTTGTTTAAAGAAAGCTAAGAATACAATTTCCGTGAAGTTAAAAAGGATATCACGATATAAACGACATTTTGAGTTGGAAATTATATTTTTAAAAATTATACTTGCCAATGGAATTGAAGAAAATCAAGAAGTTCCAGAAAAGAGCATCCAAAACGAGCTTCATTTTTTCTAAATGTAAGTTATACTTTGGCAGATGACTCGCGATATATAATCTTTGCCTCACACCACTCCTCTTTGCGTAAATAATCTTAAGAAAAGTAGAATAAAATACGTTACTTGCTGTTACTGTTATCACAATTTTTTTATGTGGAGTCTTCTGTAATCGCAAACATTTTTAAATATGTACATACCATATAGGTATACCATAATTTAAAAAATTCTGCAAGTGACTTGATAAAAGCTAAAATGGAGTTAGTTTTATTTAAGAAATTAAACACAATTTTCACAAAGAACTATAAGCCAGATGTCGATCTACACTTTTTCTTCTTTTGCCGGGAAATAAAAAAAATCATCAAAAATAGTACTATTTGAAATCGTGCGGAAGATTAGATGTTGTTTCAACCAGAACTGATGCTTATATGCTATGATGACATTCAGTTTCTACTTTTTGGAAACTCACATCGGTAATCTTCTTCCCAACCTTTTGCTTGTCAGGACAATTTAGAAACAAACAGTTAAAGTGAATTTCCGAAAAGTGGTAATAGACATGAAAAATTTTTGTAATTGCTTTCAAGAGCGTGACTAGTTTTTTGATGTTTAGTTTTATTTTATTAGATTACTTTTCAAGATTTTGTACTTTTTAGGCAAAATTTAAATTTTTTAGTATTTCAATAAACCTAGAACCTACTGCTTCAAAACATATGCTCTCTAGGAATTCTGAGAAAAAGTCTTTTTACATTTTTTATGTTGTGAATTAGAAAAAATAAAAAATACTTAATAATATATTTAAAGAAGCTACTAAAATTTGCTAAAAGAACTCATTAAAAGAATTATTATGAATCTGAATCACGTAAGATAAAAAAGATTGCCTTAGTATTATTATTGTAATAAAGATAAGGTAATCTATTTCATGTTTTTTTATTAACCTTCATACTAATTTATTTAATGTGTGCCCTTATATATTTTAAAAGACATTTTTTCACATGCATTCTTTTATCCACTCTCATTCGCTGCACTAGCACCCTCCAACTCCTTTATCCAATCTTCTCCTAATCTATCCTCCCCTAGAATCTTAACCAAATTCTCTTGCCAGCTTCCTTTATCATCCATTTCTCTTCTATATCCTTCCCATACGTGCTCCCATGTTTCCTCCTCCCATTAACATATTCTACACTTTCTGTTCTCTTCCTTTGCCCAATACCTCTCCTCTCTCACCTTGCTTGCCAGTCTAAATCTTGCTATTCTGGTCCACATTCTATCTTCCTATCCCTTCTCTAAATACTTTGGTAACCCTTCCTTTTTTATCATCTTATAACATTTATTGCATTTTGATTCCTCAATCATCCGCCGTCTTTCTAATAATTGTCTTTCCCTGTCCTTTGTTTCCAATTCTTAATAGTTTACTCCAGTCCCGTCTTTAATGTCTCTAGCATTCAAGAACTCTCTCCTGTCTCCTCCCCATCTTGTTAATTCTATCGCCCTCCCTCTCCTCTCTTCTACCTCTATAAAACACTTTCTCGCCAACTCTTTTCCCTTATCTTCCCTCAGCTTTGTCTCAAATTTCCATGCCCTTTTTATCGCTCTTATACTTAATTTATCCCTTTGCGCTTCTTCTCTCACCATATATCCTGGCGTACTCCAATCTACCTCTAATGTACACCTTATATATCTTTCTTGTAAACTTTTAATATCTTTCCTTTCTTTCCATCCCCATATCTCCACCCCATAACTTAATACCGGCCATACCAGCCTATCAAATAACCACATTCTCCTTCTCCAATTTTTTTAATTTTCTTTTTTCAATTCCGTACATCTTTTTTATTACTCCTGCTGCGTTTTTATCCTTTCTCTTATATGAACTCTATGATCTCCATTCTTTTTCAAAATATATCTTAAATATTTAAACTCCTTAACTTCTACTATATCTTTCCCCTTCCATCGCCCTGTCCATTCTTTTTGTCTTTCCCCTCATTTTCTAAACCTCATTATCTTTGTCTTTTCTACATTAAAATTCAGCTTTTTCCCATCCAAGTATTTTTCTAACCCTGAAATCAAACCCGTCATCCATTTCTTCATCCTCTGCCATCAGCACTATGTCGTCTGCGTCTGCCAGTGTATATATCTTTTCCTTTCCTATCCTAACTCCTCCCCAACCTTTCTTCTCATTTCTTCTTTCAAGTCTGATATTAATATACTAAATAAAAGCGGGCTCAGAGGACATCCTTGTCTCACTCCTCTCACAAACCAGAAACTTGATCCCCTACCTTTACCCTGCTTTTTGTCTCTTTAAAAATTTTCGACACTCTCTTTAGTAATCCCTCTCTTATCCCCTTTTTCACCATAACTTTTTCTACCTCGCTTTGGTCTAATGGATGAAACGCTGCCTTTAAGTCCACGAATATTTCTATCATTGCCCCTTTTTCCCTTTTAATCCTTTTATTTACTAGATCGTTCAGAACATATATGTTGTTCATTACCCCCATTCCTTTTGTAAACCCTGTCTGATACAGTGGCTGTATCTTTTTTCCTCAACTTCTTTCTTTAATTTATCATACAAAACAGTTACATATACTTTATACAGTGTTGGCATCAGAGTCTCACCCCTGTAGTCTTTAACCTCCTCTTCTTTGTCTTTATTTACTATTGGTATCATTACTCATTCTTTTCATAACTATGGCCACCCCTCTCCTCTCCATATTCAATTACACATTATCCATGTCCATTCTTTTAGTTCTGTATTACTTTATTTGGAATCTCATCTATGCCTGATGCCTTTCCATCCTTTAATATTCCTAATACCTTGACAATTTCTTCCCTTGTTATGTCCACGTCCTCATCTCTTTCTCAAACCATATTTTTCTTCCATACTAACTTTTCTCTCCACTCCTTCTAGCAAATCCAAAAAATATTTTTTCTATTCTACCATTTCAATATCTGAGTTTACTATTTTACTTCTTTTTCTTTCTTCATTGACTACCTTCCATACCTCTTCTTTCGTCCTAGCCTTCTCCGCCTCTTCCTCAAACCTTTTATTCTCTTCCTCTGTTGTTTGATCACACAACTCAGAATACTCTTTCTTTTGTCTCCTATATTCTTCCCTATTACTTTTTTCTTTTCTCCACTTTCTTTATTCATTTCTGACCTCCATATTTTTTTCTTTAAAATCCTCATTCCATTCACTTCTATTCCTCTTTTTACTAACTTCATTTTTGTTTGTGGTCTTTAATCCTCTTTTTACTTCTCCTATAATTTTTTCCATCTCCTCGTCCACATTTCCTCTCCATTTTGATATTTCTAACCATTTCTCTAAACTTTTCTTTTCCTTGTCTTGACCAATCCCCTTCACCTACACTCTTTATCTTTGCCCCCTTTTTATGTATATAACTATTATTTTTTTCTCTCTTTAATGTCACTATTGATGGAAAGTGATCCGAATCAATATATTCACCTACCTCTAATTTCTCGACCTTCTCTTCTTCTCTTATCTCATCATCGACTATCACATTATCAATTACCGCTCCCCTTACTCTTCCTGACCGTGTATATTCTGCTTCTTCATCTCCCTCTATATGTCCGTTCAAGATTTACCATCCCAACTCCTCCAAGCTCTTGAACAACTTGTGTCTCTCCTTATTCAGTACTGTATCTTTTGATTTTCTTCCTTCCTCTTCTCCCCATTCCTTTCCTCCTCTATCTCCTGTTCTCGCGTTGAAATCCCCACTCATTATAAGTCTAATATCTTCTTTATTTTCTTCCATCATTTCTTTTAACTTCTCTGCTTTCTCCTGCATATCTCCATTCGCATCAACCCCCACTATCTTCCACTTCTCTCCTCCCATCTTTACTTCTTCTACTATTAAATCTTGTTTTTGCTCTTTTCTCTCTTTCTTATCTTTCCCTGTTATACATTCATTTCTCACTCCCATCACCATTCCTCCCATTGCTCTGCCCTTTTTATTCTTCCTCTTTGCATTTTTAATTTGCCATTTGTAACCTCTTGGTAATCTTCCCCTTGCTCTTTCCCATCCCTTTTCATCTAGTCACGTCTCCATCATTATTATAACATCCCATTGTGTTAAATTTCTCATAAATTCCCTATCCTTTCTCTCCAATCCTGCTATATTTCAGTAACATATCCTATATTCTTTCTATCCTATTCATTGGAGAACAAAAAAATGAAAGAATAAGGAAATGGAAGCATAAGTAGACTAAGATTCGTTTGCGTTCTCATTCTCCCTCTTTCGCTTGCACTTGCGCTCTCGCTATCGATCGCTCGCTCGATTTAAGGAACTAGATAAATAAAATAAAAAGTAATAAAATAAAAGTAAATATTTGTAATTATTAAGTTTGTAATTTTCTTTTTGTTGTTTAATATGTCAGCGGAAATGTTGTAAGAAATGGAAATTATTTAAAACCTTAGGGGACACATTATGAATAAAGAAGAATATATTTTAAAAGCTTCAAAAATTTTATTCACAGAAGAAAATTATAAAATTTAGCAAGATAATTATTACTCATAATTACTTATCTAAGAAAGAAACTAGTTTATTAGAGTAGGCTCCAGTACGTCTCCTGGAACACTAAAAAATTAAGATTTTCCATTAAATGAACAGCATCCTGTTGTACAGAAATAGCAAAAAAAATTTCCATATGTTCTGAATATTTTATGTACAATTTACAATAGAAAATTTATCACTTTTGTATAAAATTTACATTTGAATAAAAAGTTATCTACTTTCCTTATAAATTAAACTTTTTTATGAGAAACTTCTCTTTTTTTGATTTCTAAATTCCTAAATTTCGTTGAAAACTCCAGATTTGGTTGAAAACTCAAATATATTTTTAAAAATTTAATTATTTTGTTTTAAACCATATTTAATATGTTAAAAATTGTTATTTAAAACTTTACTTGTTTTGTTAAACATTCGTCTTTCGGATTGAAAATTTAACTTTCTTCCTTAAAAATTCATTTTCTTGTTTTGAAAAATTAAATGTTTGGTTGCAAATGCAACATATTTTGTTTAAAGTTTAATCTTTTATTAAAGAACTTGGCCAATTTGTTAAATTGATAATTAATTATTTGAAAAGTTTGAAATTAAAATTGTTTTGCATGTAAATATGAACTATTATATTTTTCGTTTAAAAGTATACTTTTTTAATTAAAAAACCAACTCATTATTCGAACTTCTATGTCGAAAATGAACATTATATGATTTTGTTTTAAAAAAACATTGTTTTCAGGAAATTCGACTTTTTTGTTGAATTTTTGTTCAAGATTTCAACTATTATATTCTTCCTTTAGAATGATTTTATTATTAATATTTAACTGTTCAAGTTTTGTTTGCATATTGATAGTTTTTCGATTGAAATTCAACTATGTGATGAAAATTAATTTTTTTGTTGAAAATTCAACCATTTTGTAGAAATTTTTGTCTTTCTGGCTTAAAAAGTCGACTTTTTTCTTGAAAATTCGTTTTTTTATTTGTACAATTTTATTATTTTCATTGGTAATTGTACTATTTGGTTTAAAAAATAAGTTTTCGGTAGAAAATTCATATTTTTGGACAGAAAACTAAACTGTTATTTTTTAAGAGCATTCGTCTCCTGGGCTTGCAAAATTGACTATTTTTTTAAAATGCTCACTAATTTTGGTTCAAATTTTTCTAAAAATTAGACGTCAATTAGAATAAATGTAAAAATAATCATTTTCGAGATTAAGAAGTACACATTTATTTTATAATTAAAATTAATAAAAACCTAATGTAAATCATTTTGAATAATCATTTACGATATTTTGTAATTCAAAATAACAGTTTGATCTGCTTCTCGAGACTTCAAACATAAGAATTAAAATGTTATTATTGTTATTGATGCATAATACTTTTGACTTAACAAATAATTACCAGAATGAAATTCCTGTTTTATTTCTTTTTTTGAATAAGTGAAATCAAATTTGATGTTTTTCAAAAGATTACAGGAATTTTTCAGAAATTTAAATAAATTTATTGGAATTGCAAAGAGTTTCTTCAACTTTAGAAGAACCTTAAGGATTTAACTTATGGTATTCTCAATGATTCACTGATTCATAAAATGTGAAATTTAAAACATTAAATACTATTTCTATAAATTAAACAAAAATCACAAAAATAAAGCTAATTGTAGGATTATGAAGATTTTAAGAGATTTTCAAATAATTCACGGAATTACGCAGGAGTTCAAAATTAAGTGCTGGATTAAAAAATTTCATTGAATTTTTTGAAGATTTTAATCGTTCTTCATAAAGATTGCAACATTTCTAAATAGTTGAAAGAATTTACGGATTTTAAAGATTTAAATAAGTTTTAAAATATTTCCATCCATTTTGAAGAATTCCTAGGAATTTTCAAGAGCATTAAAAAAATATTTTAAAAAATTGAAATATATCAAGGGGATTTAAAAATATTCCTAGGAATTTTTAATAGATTTAAATAATTTGAAGGAACTTCAAAAGATTTAAAACTAGTTAGGATTTTTTAATATTTCAAGGATTTGTTAATAGAATTCAATAAACTGATAATATTTCAAATGATTTGCAAAAATTTTCAGTATTTTTTCATGTTTCTAAGAATTTTTAAGAGCCTAAATAACTTTGACTTGATAAGACCTAAAAATAGATGAATAATTTATTGAGAGTTTTTTATATTTGTTAAAGCAATTTTTAATATTTAAAACTTCAAAGAATGTAACTATAGAGAAACCAATTTTTATGAAGTCGTAATTTTCTTATTTGATCATAAAATTCATATATTTTCAAATACAGGCAATGATTGATAATTATTATATTTATCTTCTTTATCTATACTTTACACAATTATACTTTTATATTTATATAATTAAATTTGACTATTATATTCATCTTTAATTTATCCATTGTGGTTGAAAATCCATGCATTTTCTTAAAAATTTAACTCCTTTGTTGAAAAGTTTTTTTGAAGATTTATAATTTTTGTTGAAAATTCATAATTTTAGTTGAAAATTCCTAATTTTAGTTGAAAACTGAACTTTTGGTTTTAAACTCGTTTATCTTTAAGTAGGAAATTAAAATATTGTGGTAGAAAATTCTACTCTTTAGTTAAAAATTCAAATTTTTTGTTCAAAGGGTTTCTTTTTTAGTTGTTACCTGAAATTCCGAATGGATTTTAAAATTTAGGGAAATTTTACTGAATTAATTCGAATCAATTTTAAGGCTAATGATTGCTAGCAAGAATTACGCGATTCGAGATTTTAAGTTAAAATAAAATTTTAAAAATTATTTGTTATATTTGATGAAAAAAATATATTATAAATACAGTCAAACTTGGATATAACGCCCCCGGATATATCCCTTCCGAGAATTTACGCTGCGTCGCAGGTAGAAGTAAAAGGAGCTAAGCGGAGTGTGCGGTGGTCACTCAGATGTGAACAAAAAACAGGATTCTCATCCGAATCAGCACTCTCTCAGGTTTGTCCCCCACCAACGCCAACCATAAAGCCAGCACAGTCTCCCGGTTTCACTGTATATAGCATCAATAAATAATTATATAAATATGGTGTATTTTTGATTTACATTAAATAATTTCTACTTGTTTTTAAACTCAGTTTTTACGAATTATCATTTATGTTATTTTGATTTTTGTTTTAAAATTGAAGAATTGGAAAGGAGAACCGAACGAGCGCTTGAGCAGTAGCTAGTAGCGCGTCATCCCCACTCCTTGCTACTGCTCGAGCGCTTATTATTATTATTATTATAAAACATTAAGCCGTTTCCCTTTCGGCAAAGGCATGACTCACTCGGTGGGCAAGAAAGTAGTGTAAGGAAGGGGTTATAGAATTATTAGATTGATCTAGAATTCTTGTGTTATTTATTTAAATAACACGTTCATTCCCAACACTGCTCCGACCTATCTTCAAAGTTCTTCTGTACGCTTCTTTCTTTGACTTTTGGGCAGCCTCAATTTCATCATTCCACTATGCATCACCAGACATTCTTCCTACAACCGCGGTACCACACACTTCGATCGCATATCTAACAATGATATCCCGGATTTTGGATACCCACCCATTCATTCATATCTCCTAGCAGAATGATTCTTTCACCGTGATCGCAAATATTTATCGTGTCATTTAAAGTATCTCAGAAGGCGTCTTTAACTTCTCTGGGATCACTATCAACTTGCGCGTAACATACAATGATAAATGATCTTCTGATTACTACTTTCATTATAGCCCACAGCAATCTGGGAGATACAAAGGAATTATCTCCGAAATGCTGCTTCGCTCTTTCGTTCAAAATATGCAATAAGTTCATTTAGCGAGTCGAAATCATGTCCAATTTAAGTAGCAATTCATCATATGGTGGAAATTGTAGTTATAACGTCCGTCCCACCAAACTTTAGTTAATAAGGAAGAGTTGGGTGGAGGGGGGAGGGCTATTGAGAGAGTCGTCTTAGGTTGATTTTTTTATGCTGAGAAGGTGGGAGTTCATGTGATCCCATCTGATTATAGTAGCCGGCCGTCCTCTGGGCACGAAACCAATCACTTACATGTATAAAAACGTTTTAAAAACTTCACAACCTTGATAATTCTTTTAGACTTTGAAAGTGTATTCTATAATAATTGGAAATAAGAAATTCACATTATCAAAACAAGAATTTTGTTCTTGTCACCTTAAAATTTTAGTATGGTCTGCGACTGGTGCTGATAAGCAGTTATGATAACCCACTTCTACTTTTTCAAAAGTTACGTCGGTTTTTTTGTCACCTTTTAATTGACAGAGAAATTAATTTTTAAAAATAACCAAAATGAATTTCGGAAAAGCGGGAAAAGAAATAAAAGTAAACAAAATATATTTCCGCCTCCAAAAACTTTACACTAATTTTTTAATTTTCAGTTTTATGAGATTATTTCTCAATATCTTGTACTTTTAATGGAAATTTTTGAATTTGTCTCTATCAAACTCTATCAAGTAAGAAAAAGTCGAGTTACTTATTTAATTTATTAAATTCAAGAAATTATAGAAATCTTAACAATTTATTGAATAAAAAATCATTATAAAAGTTGACGAATTTTTCTCTTTTATTTAGTAATACACATTTAATAACCTTTAATTCAAATCTTTTTTTGTTTCTTTAAATAGCAACTATTATATTTTTCATTTAGAATTAATATTTTTATTGAAAATCCAACTACTATGTTGAACTTCTTTGTAAAAATTATATTTTAAATTTAAAACTCTACCTTTTTTAAAAAATTAAATTATTTATTTAAAAATGTAACTATTATATGAAAAAAATTATATTGTTGATACAAAATTTAACTGTTGTGTGACACATTTGTCTTTTAGATAATAAATTTAAATGTTTCCAAAAAATCGTTTTCATATCTTAAATATTTAACTGTTTGGTTTCAAATCAAACTGATCGTGTTTGAAAATTAAATTTTTTGGTTTAAATTTTTTTTATACAAAATTCGACCTCCGTATTAATTAAAAGTGCTTGCTTGGAAAATTATTTTGTATAGATATTATCCTTTATAGCTCCATCAACTACACAAATAATTGCCAAAATAAAATACTTATTTTATTATTTTTTCGGGACTTAATTTTTATAGATATTTACAGTGCCGAACTAAGATTTGTTATTATTTCAAAGATTTCAGGGGATTTTAGGAAATTAAAAAAATTTTAATGGAATTCTAAAAAATGTCCTAAAGTTTATAAGGATTTCCGTAGATTGAAGTATATTTTAAAAAATCCTCAATATTTTATAACATTTCTATAGTGTGAAGCGTATTATTTAAACAATGGTTTTTTTATTTGACGCAGAATTTAGTCATCTATAAATTAATTCTGTTCAAGTCTTCCTGTAGAATATGAACGAAATGAGCAGTGTTGAGAAAACTTTTTTGGCTACAAATAGCTCAAAATAGCAACAAAAAATTTTTTTTAAAGAGTTATAACTCTTGATCTATGAAGGCTAGAAGATTTTTTTTATTTTTACGCATAATTTCCTGCCCTACAATATTTTCTCTTGCACCACTTACGCAGCTTCACCGAGAAGCGAAGTATTTTGAAAAACCTAAACTGGATTAATTTGCGCTGAAAAATAGGTCAGAAGTGGTCAAATTTGTAAGGCCATAACTTATGACTTATTACGGATAGGTCGTTAAAATTTTTTTTTAATTACTCGAAATAGCGCTGACATTAACTGAAGTTTTTAACATTTTTTTTTAAATTAACAGATTCCTAAGTGCAGATACAAACTTCAGAATTGTGGTTTGCGACTCTTTTTAAACAAAAATTCGGGTTCTTTGAAGAACCATAATTTGACACCTATTTAAGATAGAAGGTCCTTTTTGCCTTCAACGTTTTCAGAATTTCCTGTAGTTTAATTTTAATGTTGATAACTTTGCTCTAAAATGCAACGGGGCAGGTCAGTGTACGCAAACACGATTTTTGGAACTTTGCATACTGAATAGGATGTAAAAGTACCAGATGTCTGGACTATGATAGTTTCTTTGATTTTTAGAATTTTAAATTTGAAGATGTGCAAAAAGTAACGTTTTGGCTCGCTCTTCAGGTAACTAGTTATTCGAAAAAAAGAACTTATCCAACACTTAATTGAATAATATACAAAAAAATTGGAATCAGTAGATCACTCTTTTATTTTAATAAACATTATATCATTGAAAATACAATTAAAATGTTTAATATTTCTGACAAAAAAATGTCTTAATAGTCTTCTCTAATTGCGATTTTCAGGTAGACGGACATTGTCTCTCGTGGGACGGCCAAATCCAATTGGAACGCCTTGCAAAGGTCGTTGATTATTTTCAGAGGCTTCAATGCGTTGTCCAGGATACACATATTGGTCCTTTACAACGAGAACACCATGTAAAGGTCCAATGCTACTTCCAACGAGTCGACGAGGTAAAAATCGTACGTCCATACGAACAGGTACATCATAGTTCACATGATGCCCATTAACATAATGGTTATGTGCCTGATTATTTCCATTTCCCGCCGACAAGTTCTGGTCGATTAACTGCGAATTCCTGCTGTTAAAACATGATAAAAGATATTATAGATCAACCAAGTTAAAAAGAGGCAGTCCACGACTCGTCCTCACACCTGCTTCAGAACGATATTATCTTTATGCACATATAGACGTACGATGTCGTTCTGAAACAGATATGAAGACGAGTCGTGGCTCGCCTTCAATTGGCCTGATTGATTTTTTATGGGATGGGCTATTCCTTTAATAACCATACCTCGTCTGAGCATTTGAACCACGAAAAATTGCCATTTGGTTTAGAGAATCTCTATTCCCAGCATTATTATTCATTTGATGATGTATAGGAACATCATTGTTACATTCTGGATGATTTTCAGGTGGTGGTGTTGAGTTCAGGTCAATAATCTGCAAACTTAGTTCTGTAAACAGGAAAAACAATATTATAGATGATAAAGGTGATATTTCGGGTTTCGATCATGTACAAAACTACGAATTTTGCCGACTGAAGTATCAGGTTATGTTGTTCTTATGTATACTCTTTACGATGCCTGCGATTGGCCATAGCGCCCCACCATGACGCCAGGACGCACCTGATTGGCCAATCGAGTCTTACTTAAAAAATCGGGAGGACGGAAAGCTAAATCAGATTGGTATTATAACCGTTGTCTCCATTCATGTTATTAGGGTGCTTTAAGATTTCGACTGCTTCTTTATGTTTTCTTGGAAAAATATTGTGTGTTTTTGCGATGACGGTTATTTTATCGAATAAAATGTTATGCCCGGTTTCGATATGATGTTCAGCTAGTGCTGATTGCGTGAAATGTTTTATTCTGACTTTACTCTCATGTTCCTTTATACGTTGGCTCACCGCTCTCCCGG
>JAAAKG020193843.1:0-24333 GCA_010014905.2 Druon quercuslanigerum
AATATTCCAAGGAATTTTTAATTGGTTTCAGTAATTTAATAATCACATTAAATCACTGAAACCAATTAATTTCAAAGGAGAAAATATGTATCGCCTCATTTCCGCTTAAAACCAACATGTTTTGTCCCCGCGAGATTCTGCGGTTTCAAGTGTAAATCCTGCCTGTTTCGAATTGAAGCCGGTCTTAAATAGAAATCTATAGGATCAGAATAGTTATTATCGAGATAAAAAAAATTATTCCATATAAAAAATGGTCTTTGATCAAAAATGTAAAATCAGTGAATCTGTTTATTAAAATATTTGCCAGTATAAATTAAGAATCCTTTGACCAAAAATATATAAATGTATCGGTTTTTGGCATTTTTGAACCTGAATAATAAATAAGCGATTTTTCTTTTATTCGTCCTCGATAATTCTGTTCAAAATTTAATAAGCTTCTATTTAAAAAAGAAACTTAAAAATCCGCTAAGAAATGCGACCTATAAAATTTTATGAATAAAAAATTATGCGGCACTTAGGTTGTTATGAAACGTCACACATTTCACATTAGCAACTTCCGGTGCAAATTCAAACAACTCCCTTCACTACAATATGCGTTGGAATTTAATGGAATTTTTTGTCAATAAATGTACAATACCTTTTTATAAAAAATCAAAATCAAAGTATTTTACCTTAAAGAATTTGTTTTAGCGATTAAAAATTTTAGTACACATTCGTCAATAGACATTTAAAAAATATAATGAACGAGTGATTTTAGAAAGGTTCTGAGATTAGAGTTTAATTAAGGAAGCGGAACGTGGTTCATAGCCAAGAGTACCGCAATAAACTGTTTTGGAATTCTGAAGTTCAAAGAAAGTGCTTTGACCGATATTTGGATTTTTCTAGGACACCTTTGCACGTTATTACACGTATCTTAGAGACTATAGACCACAGAGTATAGACTTGGGCACTATCTCTATCGAGTATCGTCAGATGCTGTTAACCCACTTATTCTCCTCGAGGTGCAAAGCAAGTCTCGACTTTCGATAACTGCGCGTGTAGCAAGTCCGTCATTGTCATTTCTCATTATTCCCGCAGAACCATCGACAACCTGCTCATTCTTCGCACCATTTATTCATCAAGAATGATGGCATTGTGAACAAATTACCATTTTTTTATCCCAAAAATTTGCCCTAAGGGGACACATAGGTCAATTACATAGGTCAATTTTTCGATTTTTCCGTTTTATTATTCCGCGATCATTTGCAACTTTTTGACTCGAGTAGGATTTCAAAATATTGAAAATTACGGTGAATATAAGTTAATTTAAATTTTATTAGGCGATGAAATTCTAAACTTAATAAAACTTAAAATCGACTTTTCTTTTATTTCGTTTTTTAACGCTAGCTACGATAACCAACGAATGGGGATGCTTTGAGATACTTAAAGTTGACAGAGATTAGGTAGAAAAAGTGACTCTATTGCACCAGACAGTGACCATATTTCTATCATTTTTGTTTTAGATTTTATTTGTAAAAAGGTAATCATGTTTGTTATCAACGTTCAGGTTCACAACTTTTTTCCACACCATTTTTACGATCTGAGCAGTTGCTAGCATGGAGGAGTTACGGAAAAAAAGAAATTACAAAAAATCCTAGAAGACCATTTTTTAATCCCCTATTAGGGTGAATTTATTTATTTATTTTTAATTTGAAGCACACCAGGTTTTAAATTCTTTAATTTAAAAAAATCGAGTTCAAACTTTCCAATGTTTTCAAAACATTTTTAAATTATCAAATAGTTTAAATTTAATATGTAATCAATTTGAACACAATTTAAATTTGGGAAAAAATAAATAAATCCTGTAATAGAACATTTTTATTAGCCTTCTTCGTTTTTATATGTTTAATTTACTTTTACCATATGATCGAAATGGAAAAAACTACTTTTTAATTTTACATTGAGGGCTTATGATCTATCTTTAGCAATCAAATGTTAAAAAATAGAGAATTGAATGGAAATAAAATGGAATTTCACTAGGATCAGTGTCTCAGGCTCCAAGATCTCAATTAGTGAAAGTTCACGGAGAATCAGTGAAAATGTTCATGATTGAATTCATCCAGGTTGAATAATTCGAAGTTGGCCAATTTCCAGTTTGAATAATCTTATAAGATAAATAAAAATGTATTATTTAAGCTCTTGAAATAAAAAAAAAAAATTTGGAGTAAATGTTTGGAAATATTTTGGAAAATCTTCTTTTGAGTCCAAAACTTCTGATGTATTTTGAGAATTGCATGTAAAGTAATTGGACGTGCGCAGAACTTGCGTATGAGGTCCTAGTTTATATTTAAGATTAATAAAATCTTTTATTGATTCACACTCACTTCAATGTAATGCATTTCTTTTTATATTGCTCCTTTCTGAAATTTGAATTAAACAAAAAGAAAAATTTAATAAACTTTTTTCTTTTGATTATCTGTGTGTTTTTTTCAGAAAAATCCTAATGTTTTGCCAAAAAATTTATAAAAGTGATTATAGTGTGACGATAATTCCCTTGGAAAAAAAGAAAAGTCCAAGATATTGATCATTAAAAAAAGTTTATTTTATAATTTTTCGATTTAAAACATTTTTTAAAACGTTTAATGTTGTTTAGTCTTCTCCATATACTTATTTTACTTTTAGACTAGAAATGTAATGCGGAATATTTGAAACGATTTACTCCAAGATTCGGAAAAGTCATAATTATTTTTAATTTCTCAATTAAATTAAATTTATTTAAAATTATATAATTTTAATGTTAATTATAGAAAGTTTTAATTTTTATTCAAATCTATTAATATATTTAATATTAATGAAGTATGTTGTTCATAAATTTTTCTTCGTCTCTCTCGAATAATATTTGACTTCACTCGAATCGAAATGTTATAAGTTAAATAATTTTTTAAATTAAGTACTTCAAAATTATACAACTTTAAAAAGTAAAAAGTCTGAAGAGTTCGTAATTGAAAATTTGGAATTTAAAATATTTAAAATAAAACCCAATTTGCAACGCTTAACATTTTTTATTCGATATTCAGTTTTGTAGATAAAAGAATAAAAGAATTCAAATAACATCAATTTAAGATGGTGAAAAAATTTTTTAATGAATTAGTAATCCAATCAAACTACTGTCCTCTTATGGGTAATTTTCCCATCCAAATCTTTGGAGGAAAGTTTTGGTGGTTTTTAATTGTGCTGAATATTGCATGTTTCGAAAAAGGATTCGATTTCTAAAATCTTGTGATTTTGTATTGAAATGTTAAAATAGCAAAAGTGACAGGTTCCATTTGAACGAATCAAGCGGGGAAAAGTGACCGAAATTCCTTTGGTAAGGCTTCTTCTACTAGCAGAGAACGCAGCTTCCGTTCGAAGATCTTTTTACTTTCATAACGTCAAACGGGACACGCTTACGTCGTGCCCTCCTTTACGCTGATCAATGGAGGATGAGAATTTTTCAGATGCTGGATACCTACGTGTATTCTTAAACGTTCAAACGAAACGGTATTTAAGAAAGGCCTAACTTTCGGCTATGGATCGTGTTAAGAGTCACAATTACCACTCAAGAACCAATTTAAATTTTAGATTCTACATTTCTACCTTCAGAGATTTACATTTTAACAGCATTTTAGATATCTTAAAAGCGAATTAAGATAAAGAAGATCATTCCAAAATTAGATTTTGACCTGGATCTTTAAAATAAGTAATCAAATAATAATCATTAATCGATCTTTTTCATCATCATATCCACTTATGGATAAGATTCACAAATAATAAATACTTTTATAATGTGTTAATCGAATGTGGAACATTAAATTAAACTTCCACGACTTACATACTAATAAAAGGTTTTTATTGCATTTATTTATGGATAAAAGACTTATTCTTATTATCTTATTATCAGACCTAGGTTAAAATTTTTTAAATTCGGAGAAAAACATAATTTGTTGTCTAAAATTTAATTGAGAAAATCCAACGTGAGTGCGGATATTTAAGATTTATCAGAGAAGTCTTTCATTTAATGTATGAGGCGAAAACAACTGTTGTAAATATTATTATAAAAATAAAATTTTGACGGGAAAAGTTGTTTTAATGTACAGTTTTTATTATTAAATGTATGTGGTACGATACGAGTATTGCAAATGTTATTTTGAAAAAATTGAATTTGGACTGGAATAGTTGAATAATAATGTTGAAAGTTGTAAAAAATGTAAGAATTTTTAAAATTATTATACAACCTTTTCAGTTTGTGAAAAATGTAACAATTTTTTACATTATTATACAACCTTTTCAGTACAAATTTTTTCACAATAATACTAGCAATAGTTGTTTTATTTCACACATGTAACAAATAACTAAGAACGATTCCCTTAAGAAATCTTAAATTTGAGCACTTAATTTGCATTTTCTCAATTGTTCTCTACACAACAAATTATTTCTTTCTTTGAATTAAAAAAAAAATTTAATTAAGGTCTGCAGTAGAAAAAAAGATGTATCAATTACAAACTTCCTAGATATGTTTGGAACACTTGAGACCTTTCAGAACCTATTTGGGTCAGTTCACATAACTTACCTTTCTGAATCACTTCATATACTTTCAAATATTTTATGTTTTATTCGTAACTTTTTGGAAATAAGTCAATTGCTTAAAGCGTTTTCCGACTACTTGCAATCTTTCTGAAAACATTAGAACGTTCTAGGAACCGCTTCAACTTAGCGGGATCAAAGCAAAGAATTTTCTACTTTTCTGAACTTTCGATCAATTTGTACAGATTGATATCGAATTTCTTATGAATTTTATCCACAACTATTAACTGACTGGCACTGCTTGGGATATTGTACCGCCTTTAGAAATATTCCCGAACATTTAGAAATCCATAAGCATAATATTTATTTTCAAATTTTGTCATTAATATTTTGAATTTTATAAACCGATTTTCTGACTTTTTATTTTGCAGAAGGATAGAATGCTGTATATACTTCTACATTTTTAGTCACGTAACTCCAAATTGGTGAGTATAAACTTGCATAAATTATTTAAATTCATCGTTCAGATTCTTAATAAAATTAACATTTAAAAAAAAAAAGATTTTGAGGCATAAAAAGTCAATGCGAAATATCAAAAAATTAATTTATCTTTTACCTTGATGATTTACATGATTAAATTTGCAAGAATTTTTGCATTTGCACATTCTTAATGGATAAATTAATTCACTTTCTAAACAGCGATATTGATTATCAGTTTTTGGCTAATTTTCTCTTTCGTGCATATGGAATTAACGTTAATCAAATCAACGAAACTTGTTCCTTTTTTAAAACTTTCTTACCTTTTTTCTATAGATATATAAAAAGGTATATATAAAGAAGTAGTAAAATTATATTAATTAACTGATACGAATAGAAATATTTATTTAATTTGTTCTACTTTTGATGAATTAATCGGTTCAACTGATCCAACAGTCAAAAATAAATGATTTAAAGTTATATTTCAGTTACAGATTGAATTTAGTAATCATTGTAACTGATTCAAGTTTAGGGAGTAATTCTTCAGACTTTAAGGATAAAAAGTGTTTCAATATTAGATGTCGTACAAATTTAATAAAACTTTTTTAATTCTGACCGTTTAAAATTTCTAAGAGAGTAAATCCTAGGAATATTATTCATCTGAAGTTGGATAAAAATGTTGCAAACAACTGATAACTGCAATTATCCAGCGACGGATAATTTTTATCTGCCTCCTGATAAAAATGATCTGACTTCGGATAATTGTAGTTTTCAATTGTTTGCTGCGTTTTTATCCAACTTCAGATAAATAATATCTTTGGGATTTACTGTGAAGTGTTCAATCTTGAACGCTTTCAATTTGATATTATTCTATTATGAATATTTTCTATCTAACGATTACGAACGTTTTAATTGCAAATTGCACAATTTGAAAACATTCGATTACATACATTTTCTAGTTTTTAATTTTGTTTTAATTGAAAACGTTTAAATTTACAACTTAACCTCAATGCTAATTCAAACATCAATTTAAACGCCAGTTTGATAATTTTAAACAGAAATTTGTTAACGTTCAACATATGAATTTGAAACTGTGCAAAAAAGTAAAAACTGAAGAATGCGAATTAAAAACTATTTATATTACAGAATTTTGAATATATCTTTTTTCAATTTTTGGTTATATAGATTGGTCCAAGCAATTTTTTTATAGGGAGTAAGCCTTTAAAATTACCATAGGTTAGAAAAGAGCAGTTTTTCGTAAAATTCAAGCCAAAGACGATTTTTTTAAACTGTTTAGTTAGCTGGTTAGTATTTACTGAAAGTAATGACATGTTGAATGAATATGAATTTTTTTCAAATCAAGTGGAAGGTGTTTTATTTGGAACAAGTACCGAATTTTATTATAAAGTGAATTGGTGGGTCATTACGCTCAGATATACATTTATAATGCAATTATGCAATTTTGCTTTCTGTTTACGATCGATGAAAGTGCTTGTGGCAATGAGGAGAAAAAATAATGTGATTGCAATCTCGTAGACAGTGCTGTACCGTGGCAATATTAGTAAATGTAAGTCCTGCGTTAAGGCCAGCTAGTTTTTTTGTGACCTTGCTAAATTTTTGTAATAAAATGTTCGGTCGTTTTTTTCCTCTGAGTTGTCATTTTGGTGGTAAACTTGTAAATTTGTTAAGACTTACAGAAAGACGTTCACCAAGATTGCGCATAGTCATTCGAGTTTCGCCTTGATACTACTTACTGAGATTTGTAAATTTTTCGTAAACCAGATTTTGAAATATCCGCTCTAAATGCACGAAGAATTAAGTCAGAAAGATTCTTTATCTCGTTTAGAAGGACATGTTTTATTCTACGTTTTTTAATTCTAAAATATTTTGGAGGATAATGTGCAAAACAGGTTCATTTTTTCTTGTTTGTAAATTAATTATACTGTATTTATAGCCTAGAATACATTTTTTTACTCCATTACTCCACTCCTTTTTCCGGGTTTTTTATATCCAAGATCCGCCCTCCCAGAGAAAATCGTCAGCCATCAAGCCCTTTAGTCCAGTCCCCTATTACCCCAACTATCAGCTTTTTTCAACTTCTAAAATCCCCTACCGTCCACAGCCATATTTTGATTCGAAGCGTTCGCATTTGCATGAACATTTGGTCCGAGAAGTGGAAAACTGAGCAGAAAACCAATTTTTTTTAAAGCATAAACGGTTACCGATAGTAGTCGCTTAACAGTACCTGACCCATCCGCCCTTATCCTTTCGGATCTTGATAAGTCGAGAAGCTTTATTTCTAATTTTAGTATTACTCAAAAGCTTTTGGTGTGAATGTGGCCAGTCATTAACTCTTGACTTCATGCCTGTTTCTGACATGCAAATTGAAATCTGCATTCTAAGTATAATCTCCTTCCAGTCAGAAGACAAAACCCAGAATCTAAACTCGTGTTTGCATTATATATGAACAAAGAAGCAAAAAGTAAATAGGATATTGCAGAATATACATATCTTCTAGTGTAAACGATTAAATATAAAACATTAAGTGTAGTTAAACTACAAGAATTAAGCGACACTGAGAAAAGAAATAAAAATGTAGTTAGAAATTAGAAACTATGACTTGACGAGAGCCATTATCGACGGGATCCCATTGGCGCAAATGGTCCAAATACTTGGGCCTTTTGTAATCGATTATTTATCTCGTGAACCCGTTTCTTTAGCGAGAGGTCGACCGATATTTCTCCTCGCGATTTAAGCCAGGTCGTGTGCCAATGCACCGAACTTAGGAACGTTTCAAACCAGTTTTACACCTTGCACCGAGGTTAGACCACGTTTTCTCAGATTGCGAGGAAAAGTGAGAGACTCATACGACATAAAGTAAAAAGTTCATCACTTACAAGCCTTACTGTTATAAATTTAAAAAAAGCAATAAAAACATCGAGAAATAAAATATTTACATTTTAAAGTTTTCACAAAAAAAGTATAGCCTGGTGGTCTTTTGAATTTTATATACAATGAAACTGCAATAAACTGTCACCTAAATGTTTTTTGTAAGTTTTTATAAC
Source organism: Druon quercuslanigerum (assembly GCA_010014905.2). Classification (NCBI taxonomy): domain Eukaryota; kingdom Metazoa; phylum Arthropoda; class Insecta; order Hymenoptera; family Cynipidae; genus Druon; species Druon quercuslanigerum. The sequence goes on from JAAAKG020193843.1 coordinate 8,085, forward strand.
TAATTATGATATTTTCCAAGACCCTGGATCAATTTCGGACCAATTCAAATATTTTTGATATTTTTCAATTTTTGAACTATGTTTAGAATCGTCCCGCACAACATCGGATCTTTTCTACATTGATTGGATTAATTCGAACCACTTTGGAACTAGTACGAAATTTTTTGATAAAAAATCTGTTGCTACTGTTAAATTATTTATTGCATTTGTTCGTAGAATGTAGATTTTTGTACCTATCCATAGTTTGAAGGAATCCTGAAAACTTTACCAAAATTCTCAATTTCATCGAATACTCCTAAAACCTTTTATTCTTTATATATTACATTTTAATTGAGTATTTTGTTTAAAATATTAAATTTTGAATGTGCTCCATGTTTCCAATTCAAATTACGGAAAATTAGAGAATTTTCCATAACGTTATGTGTGAACAAGCAGCAAAAGGAAATGTCTTATGGAAAGTTCCTTAACGATAGAGAGTTTGTTTTTTGTTCCTCCCATTATAAATACAGATCAAAATTTTGTATTTGTATAATTTATTCTTACTTCATTAAAGATTTTTACTTTTTGGGAAGGAATCTACAGTTTGCAGAAAAGTTTCAATTTATTCACTAAGTTTGTTAAAATTATTTATAACTATCAGAAGATATGCTACATCATATCTTACTTTTTGATGAGATTCATCATCGTTGAGGTGATTTCGCTTCTGATTCATAAGTGCCAAATGCAGTGCAATTATATTTCACCTTTACTTTGTTGTTTTTACAAAAAATCAGATTCAGGCTTTAATTACTTTGAGGTAAGTTATGATTTTCTTATACACCAGGAACAAAAATCAGACTCTAGAAATATATTTTTACTATACCGACAGTCATGGAATAATTCGGGGGATCTTCTTTATTTCGAAGATTGTCTTGAACCACTGAACTTTGCACAGGCAAAAGAAATAACTACAATGGTTGAGTATTTTCTCTCATCTGTGGACTAAGTGGTATATTTAGTAAATTCCGAAGACAGGACAAGCATTCCGAAATTGTTGAGAAATACACATGCCGAAGAAAATGGTCCACCGACCTTGTGCCGAATTTTACTACTCGTTTTGGTTGCAGGGTTGCGCAAATATCAACCAACACCGCGATCAGTAGTTCAAGTCAGTTCAAGCGAGACAATTCCGAGTAGAAGACAAGAATTTCGAACTTGTCTTCTTCGTAGATTTAACCTATTCATTTCCGACCACAGATAAAAATGGTTTGATGTGTTGAACCCACGACCGTAGCAGGTTCAAACTTGAGAAAAAAAGATAAATTTATTCAGATCCGTTATTATCATTCGACTTTTTCAATACATTAGTCATTTTTAATGAATTGAAACATTAGTTAAACGAAGTTCAAAAACTACGTCACGGTACTTTGAGCACTTTGAGTAATTGAAACATTAATTAAACGAAGTTGAAAAACTACGTCACGGTACTTTTAGCTCTTTTCCCATAACTTCTTTTCTTCGTTACACATCAGATTCGCCACACAAAGCTTAACTTTTGCCTCCCATTTTTTCTTCACTTTTATTTGACAGACGCCTAAAATAAAACACAAAACGTACACACACTATTTATGCAGACTTTGCAGCCCAAAATTCTTTTGGCAGAGAATTAATATATAGGTGCCGGATTAAATTTAATTTAAAACGCTTATGATTTTTTATTAGAATATATTGAATTTTCAAACAAATAGTTAAATTTTCAAGAAAAATAAACACAATTTTAAGAAAGTAGTTGAATTTTCTATTAAAAACAACGAATGTTAACAAGTCAGTTTAATTTCCAACAAAAATAAATAAATTTTCAACAAAATAGTTGAATTTTCAACTTAAATTTTGAATCTGAAAAGTATCTTAACTTTAAATAAAAAACAATCGAGTTTAATAAAAAGAATAATTTACAACAAAATATTTCAAACCTTGATCAAAGCGGATTAATTTTCAAGGAATAGTTGTTTTCAAAAAATATATAACATTTATACCAAAAGAGATGTATTTTTAACCCAAACCGTCTAATTTTTAACAAAACATTTTTATTTTTAAGCGAAAAAGACCTGAAATATGATTTTTTAAAGAAAATGTTTGAATTTTGAACAAAAAGGAACAATTTTAAACCAAAAATGGAATAATAAAATTTGCGAAAAACCGCATTTGCAGCAAGATATTAAAATTAGCAACCAAAGAGATGGATCTTCAAATAAAATTAGTTGACTTTTTAATCAATAAGATTAATTTTATACCAAAATGACGAATTTCACAAAAGAAAAAACACATACATTTTCCACCAAACTGTTGAATTTTCGACTAAGAACAATCAATTAAAAATAAATAATGAAATAGATAGATTTTTCCGAAACAAATCATTTTGAACTAAATAATATCGAATTTCCTGCAAAATAGTTATAATATGTAATATTAAACTTTTGAATTAAAAGAATTAATTTCGAAGGAAAAATAGATGGAGTTTCTTATCGGGTTTAGTTAATTCAGTTCGCATTTGAGCGAAAAAACAAGAAATTGCGACAGTTTCCTGTAAACAGAGGAAAAAAGAGGAATTCCTGAAAAAGGGGATCGAGGCGAATAGGAGGAACAGTGTGAAATGTTTATTTGGATATTTTACTTGTAAAATAGAATCAATAATTTTCATATTTTCCTACATTTAAAAAAATTCTCATTAACATTTATATTTTCTATTTGTAATGTAAAATTCTACGTTATCCTCTCCCGTACTTTACATTTCGTCACAAAACTTGGCGCCCCCACCCACTTGCAGTGTGACGTAGTTTTTGAACGACCCCGAAGCATATTTATGTCTAAGCATTTCTAGGGCGGTTCATCATTCGCATTTATGTGGCTCTTAGCTTCATCAACAGAGTATGCGATCTGTATAAACGTTGCATTTCTTATGCAAATTACCATAGTAAAATATAATTTAATGCAAAAATTATGAAGAAAAATAGGTAGTTATATGTAGGATTTGAAGTGAAATACAGTCCACTTCCTAAATAATGCTGCTCTAAATAGTGCTGCTTCTCCTCATTCTTGTGCGAACGCATCGCCCCACTGTCACGCTATCGCTTCGAGCGTCGGCATTTTAATCCAGTCTTTCTGAATAGTGCCACTCAAATACGTGTACGAAAGTAGACTATTTTTCTTTTTTTTCTTAATCGTTTAAAAAACCAATGAAAATTGGTTTTCAATTAGTTTTAAATAATTTTAATCAATAAAATTTTCAATATTTCCGATTGAAATACAGTTTTGTTGATAAATTATCTATTTAATGAATTTATGATTATTCTTTAGTTAAAAATGACGAATATATATAATTAAAAGTAGTGATTAATATTAAGAAAAGTATGATTTAAAGGTTGAATTTTATTTCATTTCATGGTACTGGAATTGATGAAATTTATTGTAATATATTCCATGAATGATGAATTTTAAATCAGTTATCAATTTTGTAGAAAACTATCAGTTTTGAATGCAAATTTTTAATTTTAATAAAGTAAAATTCTTGCTTTCTTTCAACTTATTTATAAAATTTTATTGATAAATTATTTATTTAATGAATTTATGATTATTCTTTAGTAAAAAAAATGACGAATATATATAATTAAAAGTAGTGATTAGTTCTATTAAGAAAAGTATGATTTAAAGATTTAATTTTATTTCCTTTCATGGTACTGGAAATTATGAAATTTATTGTTATATATTCCAGAAATGATGAATTTTAAATCAGTTATAAATTTTGTAGAAAACTATCAGTTTTTATTGCAAATTTTTAATGTTCAAGGTAAGTACCTTAGAATCACGCATTTACTGAAAAAAATTCTAAAAACAAAAATTCACTAATTTTATCGAAATGACACAAAAAGACTACCATTTTTGGTTACGTATAATTTTCATTTGCAACTCAAAACTCCTTTTGAGGGATGATTTAATTATTATTTTTCAATAAAATGAAAAGAAAAATTACCGTAGGGTTAACGCTTTGTTTTAAATATAAAAACGTCCTTTTTCATTTGGATTATGTGAAATATTAATATGATCCAAAAATTGATATATTCATTAAAATTTATATTACTCGTTTATTTGAAGAGACGTTCTAAATAAAAAAAGATAGTGCAACCATTTGAAAGGATGAACAATAATAATTGCAGTATCATTATTAATATAAAAGGAGAAATGAGTTTTGAAACGGACTTATGTAACTTCAAGAAAATTAGTGACTGTTTTTTAAATTTTTATTTTCAAATACATAATGAAAAAGTATTTTCCTTCAGAAATGAAAATCGAACCAAATTTAGGAGAGCGGACGCGAATTCGATGGCGCTTCCACCTGCCAAGAGTGGGGGATTCTCAAATCCACCAAAAATCCTCCCCTACTAGCCCATGTCCGGCATTAATTGGGAAGCGGACTGTATATCGGGCAACTTGGTTAAACTCTCGCTATTTCCTGGAATATATTGAAATGCTTACTGAAAGAGGCAACTGTTATTTCTAATTTTCGATATGCATTTCTATGAATTCTGTGATAATTATTTTGTACCTGGCGAAAATCGAACAAGAGTAGATCTCACTATTGGGATCAAGCTCCTGTAAATTTAGCAAATTTCTTTTTGCGTAAAATATTACCCAAAACTGATAAAACCATTCTTGTGTTTTTAAACCATGTGAAAAGTATGGGACAAAAGAAAGTTAAAACTCGTACTACTGATTTTAGGTTTTACGTTCGATTTGTTATTCGAAGAACTGGGTTTAAAAGGCGTTTACTAATATTTGGAGTGTACAATTCATTACCTCTTAGAAGTAAATCGGTACTATTATTTCAATAAAAATATTTAGTTGGTGTTATTACTTAGCACGTGTAGTTTAAAGTGGTTTAATTTAAAATTTTACTACCACTAATACTTGAATTTTCACGGTCTATTGTTTCTGTTTAAAAAATTTGGGTGACAACTGATAATTGTAATTACCCAAATTCTTGATAATTCTACCAGGAATTAAACATGTCAAATATTTTATTACCTTTGAATAGGTTTATTTCTGAAATTTTACAATTTAGATCGTTCGAACTTTAAAGTGTTTAAAATCTCTCGATTACAAAATTTTTCCATTGTCACTCTTCGAAATTTTATTTTAAATGATTTTAATGATTTTTGGTTATTTTTGAACAATTTAATATAAAAAAGTATAGTTAAGTATAGTTAAGTTTTGCAAATTGTAAAAACAAATTGTTCGATTAATCGCTTTCAAATCGATATTGCTCAATTTTTCCATTTTTATATTTTATTGAAACGGTGGCATCTAGGCATATAAACTGCAGTTTAAAATTTCGTCGAGTAATTTAGATATTTCGACATTAATAGTTTATAATGTTTCAATTTAAAATTGTTTTGAAATGCTTCTACTTTTCATGTTTATTTATTGTTGAAGGCTTCTCTTCACCTAACCAAAAATTACATTTTAATATGCGTTCTAGTTTTTAATGTGTTATAAGGCGAAAGGACTTTAATTAAAAGTGTTTAAAAAAGGCTTCTAAGATACAATTAAAATATTTGATACGCCTTTAAAATGAAAATTGTTCTACAGAAGAAGATTGCACATCTGGAAAATTGGGATACTTTCTATTCCATATATTATATCCAAATGTAGTCTGCATTGTAATTCATATTTATATTAAACCTTATATGCTATGTTAGATCTAGAATTGATTTTTTTAGAATTTGTAAATCCTATGTGTACTCTTTTTTATTAGTAAAATAATTTTTTTGTTGAATTTACGATGTCCAAAATTTTCTAGAAGGGTTTCTGGAAAACTTTCATCGAACTTGAAGCTAACCATAATCTTTTTGAAATGTAGGTCACTCATGTTTCTTTCAATATAGGGAAAGTGATCACTTTCTTCATCTTAATTTTGTTTTCCTTATTGCTTTTATAATTATCATGAAAGGCAATTGAAATACTGCCGAAGGGTAAGGTTCAATGCTATGTAGAATTTATCGCTGTATAATGTTTTGTAAAAGAAATTTGAAATTATTTTTTAAAGAAGACGTAAAATAGTAGAATCTCCAGATGGAGAGATCTATCTCCTGACATAAAAGAAAACCACACAGAGAGCAAGTGACGTTTGGACTACTGAATAGAGTTATATTAGGATTAGTACTGAATGATGAAGGTTTTTTAAAAAATTATTTCTTTAAATGGATGATGAATACCCATCTAGATTAAAAGAATGTGAATTTCATTAAGAGGTAGAATTAAGTATAATTAATGCTTTTGATGATTAGGAAATGAAATTGATCAAAAACTACAAATACTTTCATTGAAGATTTTTAATGAAGAAGTATTGTTTTAAATAAGAAGATGATCCAAGGAAAAGAAATCCTCAATATGGACTGTTCAGTTCTCAGCCACGTCGTATTGATTAAACTTTAATATGAACAGATTTTTGAACTTAAACGTAATTTATAACTATGAAACGACAATCAAAGACATTTTTTTAAATTATAGTGCATTGCAAATTCATGAAAATGCAATGCTATCAGATCATTGGCGAACAGGTTTGAAAACTGCGAGTTTCGCTACTCCAATTTCACTAAAGTGACGATCTTACCTTTCAAAGATCGACGTTGATTAGTCCGATGAAAAAGTAGTCACCTCACTTCACTAGTTGACACGCGGGCTCACTTGTTTCAACCCTCTTTTCGAAATCAAAGTCAACAGCCTTAGCACTGATATTTCTCAAAGAGAGTCACAAAATTGAATGACTATTAGAAATTCTTTGAGTATTTTCTCTTTGATTAATGAGGGTATAATCACTTGCTAAATTCGAAGGGGCAGGAGTCCCTCAGGGTCAGGAGGGCACGAGTACGGAAAAATCCTGTGGGTTCGTGTCCTCGTGCCGATTTGCGTGGATCGGTGACAACATTCGGTCCGTCCAGTCACTGATTCGGGCGCTACGAAATTTCCGATATTTGACCTTTCCCGCGGGGGCCCTTGAATCACTCGCAAGAAGATGATCACGGAAGACACTCGGTGGAGGAAGTCACGTACGCGCACGCGCGTTCTGGGCCTGAAAGTCACTGGCACGGGTCCACCGGACGATGCTGCGCGAATAGTCGGAGGGACAGCGAACTCACGGTTTAAGTATTGGATATCCGAGTGGGGCCCAGAGCGCTGAGTATCGTCGACAGTCGGACCCCTAACTATAAAGAGTGGGAGTTGAGAATCTCACAGAACCTATCGTTTTTAATCTCCGATAACATTTTTTTTTACAGTTTCGATGGTCCTTAATAAAAACCAAAGTCCGGCTGTCTTTTCTTCGGGCTCTTTCTTCTTCTTCTTCTTCTTCTTCTTCTTCTTCTTCTTCTTCTTCTTCTTCTTCTTCGTAATCCTCCTTCACCTCTGAAAATGATTCTTCGGGGATTTCCAGACTTTGATATACAAATTGGTATTCAGGATTGTCAACTTTTATAGCTTTGGTTTTTTTAAATTTCATAATCAGTTCTATCACTCTGATTTATTCCTCATATTTGAGGAAGCATTCAGAGTTGAACACTTTGGACCTACTCCTATATATTATTCTTAATCATGAAAATTAAAGAATTAATTTAAAGATAAAGATTTTGTAACATCGTTCTTTTTCATTGGAATATGGTATATAAGAACTGAAGTCTAATAAGATTGGCTAGAAATTAGTCATTTAATTTTAGCAGATTAAATTAATTCGATTTTGCCTAAAATTCCCGTATTGCAACAGTTTTATTTATTCTACATATTTTAAACACCACCAATAGTTCTAAATTAATTTCAGTTATAATTTTTATTAGTTTCCCTACTTTTTTATATCTGATGGTATTTAACACATTTGCAGATGCATAGGATATTTTTAAACTGGATATGATTTCAAGGAACAATTATTTTAAATAAATTCATTAATTTGAATGTATTCGAGTTAGAAAGGATTGCAGATATTTAACATGCTAACTGAACAAGCATTGAAATTTTCAGGCATAAAAAATAGGAAGAATAAAATTTTTGAACTAATTTCAAATGTTATGAGTTAATTTTTTATTATATAATTAAAAATTAAATAATCGAAATTTTAATACATCAAATTTAAAAGAAAAACCAAAATTTAAAAAAGTAATAATTCTTAAAATCAGATTTAAATACATGAAGTTTGTAAAGAGAAAATCGCCTGAAGATTCGATTTTTGAAAGGATTAGAAGTTAAAACCTTGATTGAAATAAAAATTTGTTAAAATAAATAAGGGGAAATATGAAATTAGTAACATTCAAATAGAACCTTGTGTTAAATTTGAAAGACTATAGTTCATATTTAGATTGAATTCCAATAAATTAAAAGAAAAATAATGAAACATTTAAGGCACTGACTAGTATTACGGAATTTCCCTAAAACTGACCGGTTAGAATAAAATGTCTCATTTACTAAAAAATCTTGAAAAAGTACACTTTTTTATTTAATAAAGTTCAGTTTTGGCGAAAGTTCTAAATTGTTTTTCAATGATAAAAATATCGAAATTTAACAAAATTGAGCACGCTTTTAATAATGAACATTTCCAAATTTTAATTTCAACTTTTAATTGAGGCCATTTGAACAGCTTGATATTTAAAATTTTTACATATGGGATGACAATAATTTGCAATATTTTTCACTAGAAGTATAAACAAAAAATATTCACATTTTGAACATTTAAAAATTATTTTATTGGAACTTATTTAATGTCTTGCAGTGTACGTTAAAATTGGACAATTTAAAAAAAATTGGAAGCAGTATGATTTTTATAGATACCACGTTTTACAGCATTCATTTAAAGTTTTTCAGTATCAGTGAATAAATCAAATTCAGGTTTAGACAGCTGTAAAAGATTTGGATTTGCAAGTTTTTAATTCTGAACGCTTTTATATGATTTTTATATAAGGAATTTCAAATGTTTACATATTTTCGCCACAACGAAGTTTAAGCTAATAAATTTTTAATGTTTTTATTAGAGTGATTAAAAAAATAATTTTTAAATCTGAACACGTACACTAGCCTAATTTGTACTATTTTAGTCAGGAAATTAAAAAAAAATCACGTACGATTATGATTTAAAGGATCTCTATTTAAGTTTTGTCTTCTTTTGATCTTTTTATGTTCTCGACATCTTGTTCGCTTGTCCTTTTTATCTTACGTCCTTACGTCTTATAATCTCGAGTAAAAATTCTTCGACTTGGTTTCGAGTTTAATTGTTTCCAATCAAGACATGCTGAAGTTGAAAAGTTCGACTTCAGTATGTCTCATTTTTGAGACGGAGTCAGGCTTCAATTTATATCTTGGAGACAAGTTTCTATGTATTGAAGACATATATCTTGAGTCTAATTCTTATGACCTGCCCTGACATAAAGGGTCATTCTGACCTATCATTTTAAGCTAATCTTTGTTATTAATGAAGACATATAGTAAATTTTTACAAATTTATATATTGAATCAATTCGCTTAAGGATTTTTATTTGCATTATTCTTGTTTGACGATGATACCTTAAACGTTGTTTGTTTTTACGCATTTTAATCAGCTTAGGAAATCCTCATAGAAAATTATAATTTTGAAGATAATTTTTTAGAATTGTAGTTGTTTAGACCCACAGAGTCTGGATTTTTAAATACAAAATAGATAATTTAATAATTATTAAATCGATTTTAAGCTAACGTATCTGTGCGACGAGAATATAAGAATTAATTATTTTTTGTGCCGTACAAATTTGTATTTTCGATTTTTTCATAAAATTCAAAAAGTTCTTATAGTAATCTGGCAAGAATTTAAAAAAGCAAATTTTTTCTTCTCTCGACTCATGATTCTTTTTTCTCGTTTTTGTCATTCTAAATTACATCTCTTTAGGAATTCCCATACCATTTTTTTATTTTTGTTGCATTCTCATAACACGGCACCAAAGTTGATTAAAATTAGCTAAGACGGTGAAGGTTAAAGAATATTTTTTTTATTTTTATGTTTTTTTTTATTTATGGAGTATCTTATTTGGCTTATTTTAAATCAGTTATAGTTATGTGCTTTTATTGGGATGATTTATTTATATTACAATTGTATTTCTCTCATAACTGTTATGTAGCTTTTCTGATTCACAGTTCATTCGTCCCTTCTTTCAAATCCCGTTTAGATTCGGTTATGGTGATTCGCTTTTTTCCTGTTTCTTGATTCTTCAAGTTCGAGGTCTTCCGGGAATCCCAAATTTCTTTGATTCATTTTGCATCATTTGAATACTGAGAATGTCTAATTTAAATTAGCCAGATTTTTTCGTGGTTTAATATTGATGACAACATTTCCAGCTTTGGAGGACGAAACGTTCAAGTGATGATTAAGAAATTATAATGATATGTAATTGTTCTTTAATACTTATTTCTAAGCAATATTTTTTATACAGGTTTAATTTAAAAAGATCATCAGATCTTTGTTTTGATAGACAATTCTCTAAGCTGTCAACGAATTAGATTTTAAAATTTATTTCTTATTATCAAATGCAAGATAAACCAATGTCTATGCCAGAACGATTAAAATTGTTTATAAATCTTTATTTTTAGCACTTTATGTAACATTGTATAGCGTTATTCCAAATATTCTTTCCCGGTCAACTTTATTTTCGCTCCAAACTAATTTAATTGTACAATAAATTAAAAAATCAGGACATATTTTTATTCTTTGAATGTATAAACCTTCTTCCCTTTCATTTTGCTTGATCCTCTTTATCTTATTCATACTTGACCCTTTCTAAAAGTTAATCGAATTCTCTTACGCAAGTACCTATGTCATGAGGTTTTAGTGTACGTCACTTTAGAGAAAAAAAATTAAAATAATACTTCAGAAATAATTCAATATTTTATTTGATATTTTTAAAAGTTTCAGCTATATAATTCAGTAAAAATTCGTAGTGATTTTATTTAGTGGCTTATTTCTCACTGATTTTTAGATCGAAATTTTATATAGGAGGGATATCGACGCTTCTATATGTTGAATATGAGTCTATGTGCTGAGACCGCCATGTATGAGACTATATGTAACATGGCAATTTTGAGTTATTATTCTATTCTGTTAGAATAGACTATTCTGCACAGTTTAATAAATATTAAACAATTCTATGAGATAACAAGGGAGCAAAAATTGAAGTATAAGTGAGTTTTCTTAGTTTATTTCCATGCACAATAGGTCTATGTGCATTTTTAAAATAGGATCGACAAGTCCAGACAAATAAATAAGTTTGAGAAAAAATTAGAATAATAGATAGAAAAGAATGTTATTTCAAAATATAGCATCACGAATTTTTCATACACATGATTTGATTTAAAGTCACAGTTGAATCGTAGTTGTCTACAAGAATTTAATTTAATTTGTTTCGTTTCTAATTTACCACTAGAACCTGGCTTTGTAAACGGTTTCGGGCATAGCCTGGTGTGGCCTTCAAAATAAATCCATGGACTCTGACGTAAACAGTCAGGTCGCGTGAGTCCTTTCTGTTGGATTTTGAGGCATGCCGCAACCTGATGCAACTAGCGCGCCGAGAGTGTGACTCTTCAGATGTTTTTCATGCTTGACTGAGTACATCCTCTATTTTGGCCCTGCGGCTCCTCTTAGCCTCAAAATGCAAAGGCTATTAGTTCTAGGAACGCTCAAATCCAGTTAAGAGAAATCCAGGTTTCAGTATGCTTATAAATTGCATGTAAATCAGTGATTATCATAAAATCTTTGCAATTTTTATCATTAGTATAGTGAGAAATAAATGAATGCTTATTAGGTTTTTACTTTTATCTAGCATACTGATTAATAGAACTTGTGAGCAATTTATGTGGTTAAATGTTTATAAAATATTTAAAACATTTCCATTATTATAGAGTGTACTTGTGACTTTCCAAAAATCTTGAACTTAAAGCAGCTGTCCAAAAAAGTGTCTAAAGCGCATATAGAGTCATACTCGGCACAAATGACGTATTTTCTTGTAGGTGGCGCTATCAGCATATAGAATCATATTGTATATTAAAGATTACATTTAAATTATATTATAGTATATATGTGCCAAATTTTCTGGTACTACGATTTTCGGACATCAGTCTCTATTAGGCACTCGAGACTTTACATCGTTCTCCAGTTCTTCGAGAAACGAACTATATTCGTGATCGGATTCTCGGCACCGATCGACTACAGCATCACTGCCAAGGAGGAAAAAAAGAAGTAGAGGTATCAAGGCCTTCAAAGGGAGATGCAGTAACTGTACACGAAGAAAAATCAAGTGATTCAGTTCAAGAAAAGTAAAGCAATCCATTTTCACGTTGGGCCATCTCATAAAGGTTATTATACAAATATTAGGGATAGGAAGTAAATGGTTGAGACTAAGCGCTTGTCGCTAGGGTAACGAAAGGTTCGACCTTTAGGGACTCAGTCTAAGACCGAGTTATAAGGAAAGTAAGAAAAATAAACAGAGATTCTTATATCTGTTTTAAAATGTGAGGTAGGCGTTATAGAATCATCGTTAGACGTTCCATTACAGCAGCTCGACACAGATGATGTGATATAATTATAAATTAGAAAGAAAATGTTTTACTTGTAATAACTTTGCTCAATTTATTTTTTAAATGGTGTAATTGCACGTACGGTCACTTACAAACATAATCGAACGCTCAAACGCTATGAAAAATCGCACTCGTTGGGGATTCGAACCCTGCCTAAACAACCTAAAACCTAAGTCTATACCGGACGCTCTAGCTAATTACGCTAATGTATGTGGGTTTTGAAAATTGTTTTTAAACATTGAGTGAAAAGTTATTCTTCAATTTCAAAACATAATGAAAACTTGCTCTCGTAATATGAGGAGGCTGAATAAGAATAAAAAATAGTTTTTAGTAAAAACAAATTCTGTTTTGGGAAAATAAAGATTTATTTTACAAAATGTACTCTCGCAGATGCGAAAATATCACTGATTCCTAACATTAAAACAATATCCGCTTGCCAAAAACATGCAAAGACACTTGCGAGGCCTTGTGGCCACCTATCTCATGGACGTGAGACGTGGGCATAGGTGTGATGTACCGCAATGGTACCAGGAGCCAATGTCGTTTTCATAGATGGCAGTTGCTCCCAGTGGAATCCTGCTGTGGATGTTTAACCTATTTTTGCATTCTCATCGAGGAAGGTATTAGATTTATGTAAAATTTGATTAGAATTTGATTAGAATTGTTCTGAAAAATAATATTCAGCATGTAAGAAGAAATTTTTTTCTTCGGTCTTGTTTTTTTTAAAATATATTTTTCTACTTAATGACGGAAAATTAAGAAGGGGAACTGTACAAAATTAAATTTTTTTTTAATTCTTAAAAAGAAAAAAAAAAACTTTTTCAAAGTTAACGTTTTTAGATGAAATTTAATTTTTAATAGAAACCGGGAGGAGTGATTAAAACACAACCTCTCGCCTGTCCCCCAAAACCAATTCTCCTCTATTTAATATACTTTTTTTGGATGCATTTTTAATTATTTACATATTATCTCAAAGTCTTGATTCTTAATTCAGTAAACTTCTGAAAGTGTTAAGAGAAAACGTATTGAAAATTCCTGTTTCTTCCAGTTTTTTCACTATCCTCTTCAGAGAAAAAACATATGATAAAGTTTACATCGATTTCAGTTGAAATATTCGGTTCAACAGAAATTAACATTATTGAATAAATTTTAAACGAATCTGAGTATGAATATAATCCTTCTGGAAATGAGGAAGCAATTGCCAAAATTACAATTGTCGATGATTTGACCTTTAATTTAAAAAATCTGTGCATAAATGTGGGGGAAATATAAAGAACGAGCGCGTCGCACGAGATAAATATGTATATTATCAATTGCAGAGTGAGAGTACCAACAGCCGCGCGCCCTAGGCGCGCTCAAACTTGCCAGCTCATGCAAATACATATATGTGTGCGTGTGTATTTAACAAGAATTATGAAATGCAAATCATCATTTTATGAATCAAATTACTGGACCAGGCAATTACATATAAAAAAATTGGTGACGAAGTTACATTAAGGATGTACAATACGTACAGTCAATCTTAAAAGTGAAATGATTGCCAAAAACTTCTAGGCTTACTTCAGAAAAAATAATTCAGGGTAAAATTGTTTATTTAACAGCATAGTTATTCAGAGGTTTAGTTTCTGCTTTCTTTTCAGTGAAAAGTTGTAATTCTTATTTAATCCTAATGATCAAGGCCTCATTTATTCTTTAAAGGAAGCTCTGCAATTTTATTTTGGCGGTTTTTATAATTGTAGAGGATCCACAAAAAAATGGAAATCAGGCCTTAATAACTTGAATTAAATAAGAATTGTTACTTTTTCCTAAATGAAAGCCAAATATAAAACTCTAAATAGCTATTGTTGAATAAACAATTTTAACCTGAGTTATTTTTTTCTGAAGTATGCTTATAAACCTCCGTCAAGATTTGTAGAAATGAATAATAGATCTACATATTTTTGTTGATTTTATAAATTTTCTTAGAGATTGGCGACTTTTGAGATTGATTGTACGTTGTCATCGTTAATACGTAAAATACTGGGAAAATATATAAAAAAAACTTCTATTCATTAGGATAGATTTTTTGATCGTTAACTTACCGAGCCCGCTCTGTAGGTTTTAAAATCAACTTACTTTAAGTAACACTAATTATTCTTTCAATAGTTAAATCTGCAAAATATAGAAAAAGAGCTAACTTTTTTCATAAGGTCGGTGTTATTGGTTTTTAAAGTGACAAGACATAAGGATTAAAAGAGCTTTTGAAAACATGTTTACAAATTATGTGGTTCGGTAATTAAAGTTTTTATTTTCAATTTGTAAGCCTTATTATGAAGAATACTGATAATGAGGATGAGAGTGTCAATAAAAAAATGGCAGGAATATTGTTAAATACAAGCTTCATGATCATCTTTTGTTCATACTTGTGCCCATCATCGAAAGCATATTCTCATATTGAATTCACGAAGCATGTCTCTAGTGATGAAAAAATAATGGAAAAAACTTTTAATTTTTAAAATTATAATACCACCCGAGAAGTTTCCATTTATTAATAAGCCCTTGATGTCAAACTTCAGAGAACCAGATAAATAGGTAAATGTTTAAACTATGTTATAAGTGCAACTATTTGAGTATAGTGTTAAAGAAAACATAGGATTTTTTTATAAAACATAAAAATCAATTTCGCACATGTTTAGAATCTCAATTTTCCACTTTTGTTATTCGATTTTGACGATTCAAAACAGAAAAGTCAGTGAGGTAGTCAATTTTGTTTCTCTGTTTGTTTCCGCAGTAGATTAAGGCCGTGTCGGGCTGGACAAACGATTCATTTCTCACGTTCTTGCAAGCCTTCTTTGTCACATCGCGCGAAAAACGAATGTCAAAATGAGGAATTATCTACCACATATCTTCACCTTATAATCAATAATCATTTTTTCAGCGAGATGACATGCGAATCGTGATGGAAATCACGCACCAAATCAAAAGAATTTTTAAAAATGGGATGACTCTTGCACAAGAATTTCATCAGTGCGAAGTTTAGTTCGTGACTTCGCAAAAATATAAATAGGCTTTAAAGAACGCCTAAGAGAAAATAAGAAAATAATTCTTTCAGCAATTTATTATTTCTCATGGAAATAGTCTTCTACAATAATGTTATAAAGTTGTTTTTTCTTCTAAAATTTGCAATCTTTTTTCAACTTTTTATCTAGAGTGGGCTAATAATGATCAAAGTCGACAAAAATAATTGATTAAACAGTTTATTTTTATTTATAACAATATTTTCTTAGAATAGTCATAGAAAGTTGCTGGGTTTTCTGAAATTTCCAACTTTTTATCAACATTTCAGTTAGTTTTGAGGTGCACTGAGAGACCTTTTGTTAGAATAAATGAAAAAACTGAATTAGAATTTAGTATAATATAGTTCCAAAATAGGGAAAACCGAGGTTTTATCACACTTAGTCGTATTACAATACCGAAGTTTAATATTATCATACGAGTATTTGAAACACGAAGACGAAAAAGTAATATTTCAAATACGCAATATAATGAATCTCCATTTCAAGAATTAAGACTATGGAAAAATTATTATTATTACACCATTAAGCCGTTTCCCTTTCGGGGTAGGCGTGACTCACTCGGTAGGGAGGGGAGTAGT
>JAAAKG020193854.1:0-24332 GCA_010014905.2 Druon quercuslanigerum
CATTTTTAATTATTTGAGGTTCAAACACAATATAGAAAATAGAATTTTTAAAGTGTTTTTAATAATCAGAATTAGTGCTAGGATTATCTAGTGTGTGTTTCTAAAACATTTTTCAAAATGTTTTTTATTATAACTATCAGAATCTGTGACAGGATGATGTAGTTTGTTTTTTAACACAGTTTTCGAATAAACACAGGGAGTAACTCATTTTACATAATTACTAATAAAAAGATGAAAGTAGCTTCATAAAGCCATTAATTTGAAAACGAATATCTTAAGATATAACAAAGTATGGGGTGGAATCATTTATTAGATATCAATAATTTACTGTTAAATTTTTAATGAAAAAATGAATAATTTTTTTGAACAATCATTTCTCAATAAACATATAGACTATATTAGAATTAATCATTTTTCAGAGAATATCCATTGCTATAATTTATTTTTAAGTTGCATCATCTATTGATATTTATATCTCTCATGAGCCGAAAAGTGAGATAGTATGGAAATCTAGTTTTAATGATTAAATTTTTTTCATGTTTATATGCATAAAATTATTCTTGAAAAAATTGATTATTTTTCAATCGCAAAATACAAAATATAAAATTCTATTTTTGAAAAAAATATCTCGGTCACAAAAATGGTTTAGCCTGCATAGAACTGATATGATCTTATTCTTATATTATCAAAAATTGTTTTATAATATTACACAAAATAAAAAACAGTCTGCCATTGCAGAAAAATTTGCTGTATTTTTTTCTTCAACATTTAAAAACATATACTAATTATTTTTTGAAAAACTCTAACTTTTACATTTTTTACAATATTTTACTAAGCTTTTCACTCTGTGCATTTTGAATAGCAGACATATTGACTAATTCTTTAGTAATTTTTATTACTAATCAAGTACTAATGTTTTGTCAGTTGTAGCCTGAAAAAATGGCACCACAGACCAATAGTTTCTAAATCTGCACTTTTAAATGTAATTTTCAGAATTTGTAATTATTTTTAAATTCAAAATACAGTCAATACTCAAATAAGTAAAAAAATTGAACATAAAGTACAATGATATTGTTTTAATTTTACATCGCGGTTTTAACTACTTCTTAAAATACTTTTAAAATGTTTAAGTCTTTGAAATCATGTGTAAGGACAAATAATATAAAATTGATAAATGTCAATAGTGGTATTTATCGTTAAACATATATTAGAATTATTTCAACAATTTTTATTTGTTTAAACAATTTTTTTCCTTTAAAACGTAAAAATGTATTATTTTCTGGAATTAATGACAGAATCAAACAACGTCAGAGTGACATGATTTCAAAGCAATATTGTTTCTTTTCGAAATGTAGCAATTTTTCAAAACAATTTTAATTTGTTTAAAAAAAACTTTATATGTGTAAAATTTGTCTCCATTATAAACTAAGAATTTATTTTTTCTGCAATTAATGACTGAATAAATCAATGATGAATAAAATCGCCCACGTAGATTAATGAAATCTTTGTGTGAATGTAAATAATTTTAATTTGAAAAAATGCGAGAACGCAGTACGTAAAATGTTAATTTGATGAATAAATGACATTTTCAGTTTTAAGAGTAGTTTTCAGAGACTAAAATATAAAATTTAATGTTAAATAATTTTCTAACAGCCTCTATACTTTTCCTTAAAATATTTCCCAACCACATCAGAGA
The DNA here is from genome assembly GCA_010014905.2 of Druon quercuslanigerum. Taxonomy (NCBI): domain Eukaryota; kingdom Metazoa; phylum Arthropoda; class Insecta; order Hymenoptera; family Cynipidae; genus Druon; species Druon quercuslanigerum. The sequence continues at coordinate 1,697 of JAAAKG020193854.1, forward strand.
GATGTCTTTTTCAGATTTGGAATGCAATGGAGCCTTTTCTCTGATTAGAATCTAAAAAAAGAATATTTAAACTAAAAAGATGAATTTCCAACAGAATAGTTGATTTGATAAATAAAATCGATCAAGTTTTATGCACAAATTGTAGTTTCAGATAAAAAATTGATCATCAACCAAACAAAAAAACAAATTTCTAACAAAATATTTAAATATTTAACCAAGGTAATAAATCTCTGATAAAGCTTTTCAACTTTGAACCAATTCGATGAATTCTTATACGTAAAAGCTGCATTTTTAATTAGAAATTGATTTTTGAATTAAGATCCATCAATTTCTATTCGTAAAAAGAATGGCTTAATTTTTATTTTAAATTGTACATTTTTAACCAAAAAGAAACAAATTTTTTATAAGATAGTTATATCTTAAACCACATAAAAGAATAATGTAAACCCAATTATAATTTAACAATAATAAAAATATGAATTTTTAGTATAAAAATGCAACTAATTTTGTAGAAAACTTACTGTCTTTTTGATGAAGAGCAATAAAAAAAAACTTCATTTTGAACGAATAATGTAATAGATGATAATTTGATCAATAATGATTTTAACTTAAATATAAAACAGTTAAATTAAACTGAAAAAAACGAATTATCAATAAAAGAATACTTAAATTTTCCACCATAAACATTTTATTTATTTTTTAGATGCAAAAATTAATTTAGAAGAAAAAGATACTATTTTTAAACTATGTGGTTTGAGTTTCAACCGAATAGATTAATTTCCTGCAAAAAAAAATAAATTTTAGACTAAATGTATAGATAAATTTCAACCCAACTATTAGAGTTTTTTCGAAATGATCTTTGTACCGAAAATATTATAGCAATATTTAAAATTAAAAAGAATTTCTTTTTGACCATGAATATTTGGATTTTTCTATTTTTTGTATGAATTTAGTTGATATTAAAGCAAAAAAACGAGAATATTCTTTTTTATGTCATTTATTAAATTTTATTATTTTATTATTACGTAATTTATAACTGAATAAATGCTAATTTTGTGGAAATACGTGAAATTGTTTAGGGCTTCAAAAATCAAATTTAAAAAAGACTAAAGAAGTGAAAACACTAGAAATGGGTAATAAACAAAAACAACCACAATGCTTAACAGATTTATCTTTTTTCAAAACAATGAGATTGCAATTTCTTGAGAAATAAAAATAGGCTGAACATATGAAAATTTTTAATAACAAGAGAATATGAGAATTTTTCATCTATTTAAATAAATTGGTAAATTATCATATGCGACAGGCATAAATAAAATAAATTATATCTACCGCCTTAGAGATATTTTATTACAACTAAATAGCACTAGATTCCTAACAGATGTGAGGAACGATATGATGACTTTTTTTACAGATATTAATTTTTCTTTCTTTCTTTTTTTGTTGATTTTAAACCAATGTGTTTAGATTATTGTATTATCAATAACATTAAAAATAAATAATCCAAACATAATACATTTCTAAAAGATGAGCATGAACAGTAAAGAAATATTTTTGATGTGCAGCGTGTAAAATCTCGGCGCAAACTAACTTCTTAAACCGAAAGAAAACTTCTTAGAGATTGTCAGATTTTCAAGAAAAAATACTTGTTACATAAAGAGGGAAAACAGAGAGAGAGAAAAAGAGAAAAATAGAGACAGTCAAAAGGGGAAAAAAATGGGAACGAAAATTTTAGTGATTATTCTTGTAATAAAAAAACGGTAAAAAGGACTTAGTCTTTACGAGCGACACTAATTCATCCGGACTCAGACAACTCTTAACAGGACACATGTTGACCAAAGTTTAAAACTAGATTCTGAAGGAAATGCATTTTTTATCAATTTCATGAAAAGTAGTTATTTATTTATTATTTTATTTAGTATTATGAAGCGATTCAAAATATCCTTCATTATGAAATAAAAACGAATGAAACTATAAATATGGGATAATAATCATTAAAGAAATGTAATAAAAACTGTACTAAATACAGTAACTAAAATATGATAGATAACTACATTGAACACGTCCAGGAGTTGCTGCCGGCATCAATCTGGCGTTATGTTCCCACGGAATCTAACCCGGCAGATTTGGCAACGCGTGGCGTTGAACCTCAGCGTATCTCATCGTGCGATCTGTGGTGGACTGTTTCTGACTGGCTTGCCTCCTCCAATGACCTTTGGCCTTCCGTCACCAAATCAGTTCCATTTGAATCCTTCATCGATTTCCCGACCACAACAGTTTTTTGCGTACTCAAAAGCTCCGAAACTGAACTCTTAAATCGGTACTCAGACCTCGGAAGACTCCTCCGAGTTGTCGCACATATGTTTCGTTGGATCAAGCGTCACCGAAAGCCTGCCGACCCTAAGCCCAAATGATCGTTTATTACAGCGAAGGAATTGAATTCTGCATTTCGTGTCTGCGTTTGCTTGAGTCAGTCCTTATGGCTTCAAGAAGAGCTGAAACGATTGCAAAACCCAAATTCTGCGCCTGCGCGGCCTCCCTTCAACTGTCTAAGCACGTTCATTGATACTGATGGGATCATACGAATTGGAGGTCACCTACAGAATTCCAGCTTGTCATATGCAAAAAGATACCCCCCAGTGATCCATGGCCGCTGTTCGCTTGCAGGACTTATCATCAGATGGGCACACCAATGCTCACTACATGGGAGCTTTCGAGCGACATACGCTTACACGCGACATCGGGCTTGGATTCTTGGAGAAAAAAGAAAACTTCGCTCTGACTTAGCAAAATGTGTTATTTGTGTTCGCTCTCGAGCTCGACCGTCCAAGCAAGCGATAGCTCCTCTCCCCGCAGCACGTGTAACTCCCGGTCGACCCTTTTTAAAGACCGAATTAGATTATGCGGGACCCTTTAAAATCCTATCAGCTAAGGGCCGAGGCATACGTTCAGATAAAGGCTTCATAGTTGTCTTGGTATGCTTTGCTACTTAAATGCTGCACCTAGTACTTGTTGGCGACTTGACAATAGACAGCTTGATGGGAGCTTTAACGAGATTCTTCAGTCGCAGAGGAAAACCCTCAGAGATGTGAAGCGACAACGGGACGTATTTCCATCGGGCTGATTTTGAGTTACGGGATGTTTTCGAATCTTCGCAGCTGGATTGGACAGGTCTTTCTGGATCGCTGGTGACACAAGGGGTTACCTGGCACTTTATCCCCCCCGGAGCTCCTTACTTTGGAGGCCTCTGGGAAGCCGGGGTCAAGCTGATGAAGACACATCTCAAACGCGTTTTGGGAACACGCAGGCTCACCTATGAAGAGTTTAGCACGCTGTTAGCCAGCATTGAAATGGTCCTAAACAGTCGCCCGCTCACTGCATTGACGGGCGATCCTGACGATCTAGATGCCCTGACTCGCGGTCACTTTGCCATTGGAGGACCGTTGATCTCCATACCCGACCTCGGAATGCAAGGGCAAAGTCCCGATCAGCTTACCCATTGGAAGTTAGCCAAAGCTCTCCGCGACCAATTTTGGACCCGTTGGAGTCTGGAGTACCTTGACACCCTTCAGAAGAGAACGAAATGGGCTCGTCCTCGAGGGAACTTCCAGGTCGGAGATATGGTTGTGGTTGTTGACCCCAGTCTTCTGTCAGTCAATGGACAATGGCCTTTGGCTCGCATTCTCCAAACCCACCCAGACAAGGACGGTCTTGTACGAGTTGCCACCATCAGAACCTCCACTGGCGAATATGAGCGGCCTTTCACCAAGAGGCGGGCGGTATGTTTCTTTCGACTTCTCTGCAGTGGAGGGCGCCATTTTGAGTCGTCTATGATGCTCTCACCGGCTGCCGCTAGTCGGCTGGTTCAGTTAGTCCTCACGCTCTGACCAGAGCGGACGTGTGTTGTCGCATCGTGTGTTGTCACATATCAGAATCTATCAAGTGTGATAAAGTGTGTTCCGAATGAATCAAGTGTCATGAACCGTTAAGAACCGTCAGCAAATATAAGCCTTCGATCACAGTTCAGAACAATAAACCCAGATCATAAACCAGAGCATCGACTTGACTTCTCCGATCTCCCATCACCCCCTCTTTCCATCCAGAACAAAACACTGATGTTGATCAATTTTTAAATTGTTAAACAATAAAACGAAAAATTATAAATATATCAAATATATAAAATCGTCAAACATTTCATATTTCACGTATTATCTTTGATTTTATTATTTATACTTAAAAAAATTTAATGTAGAAACTATTTGTTTCGCATTTTCTGAATGAAAGGTCGTTCAGATTTGCTGATAAGAAATTTCATGAATAAATACCACATTTTAAGATACAGGATATTTAAAAAAACTTAAGATGGCGTTATTTTGTATAACCTAGCTTTACGAATTCCTCATTTATAATTTTACCCATTTGTTCAAGAATTTGAATTTCTAAAATAAATTTATTAGTATATAATATGTCTGATTTGTATATTATTATAACTATAAATAATAAAATTATTTTAAACGTAGATAAATGAACATAGAAGCAAATAAAATTTGATCTCTTTTTATTAGAAATAAAAGAATTAATAATATAAAATAAGAATAATAATAAATAAAATGAATGCGTAATTTAAATTTTTCCAAAATATCGGGACAAGATCGTTTCATTTTTAAAATAGAAAATCATATTACATTGCTTACAATCAATAGAAAATGAACCTATGACAAAGTTATTGAATTTCTAATAAAAAACATTAGTTTTTTTAGAAACAAAAATTTATTTATCACGATATTTAAATTCAATTATGAATCTCCAAAAAAATCACATTTTTAACATAGCAGTTGAATTTGCAAAGAGAAAAACGAATTTTGAACAAAGAAAAAAAGAATTTACAATAAACAAGTTAACAAATATTTATCCAGTTTGATTAATTTTCTAACGAAAAAGTCCAATTTTCAACAAAAACTATTAATTTTCATTAAAAATATAATAGTTCCATTTTCAGATGCGGGAACTTATAATTGAAAAGAAGTGACTTTCCGCAAAATACATCTATTTTCTCCAAAAAATTGAACTTACTACTCAACAGATGATTTTTCAGCAAAAGTCATAACCAAATAGTTTAATTTTCAACCAAGAACATGAATTTTGAGAGGGGGAAATCACTTTTATAAAAAAAAATTAGCTTTCCAGCAAATTTTTTTGAACAACATAAAACCATTTTTCCAAAAAATCGTTAAATATTCCAAGAAATTAATTTTCTACTAAAATAATTAATCTATAAAGGTACACTTTTAACGTATCAGATATACAGAATTGAAATAATAATTTTTTTATTTTTCTGAACAAACGTCTTAATCTGCTATTTTCTCGTAGAAAATAATACTATTTTTGTATTGATCTTCGAAATTCCGTTTTTTTTAATCGTTTACTAAAATTCTCCAAACTTTATTATATTACCGAATTTTAAATTCCCGAAATTAGGAAATTCTGGAAACAAATTGCAAACATAGGAAAACTTTCGAATGATAAAATTTCGTGTGAAACCCAATTTCTCACGATTTTGTATTTTTACTTAACATACTATATTCATTGATTTTGGTTCGTATAAATATACTTAAAATCAGACAGGTTGTTATTTGGCGTAAATCATAAGATATGTTACTTCCCGATTTCCAAAAAAAAAAAAATTTCTACGAAGTTATTCATATGTGATTCTTGAAGAAAATTGAATCTTTTTTGCTTGAAACGTTAAAAATTTTCTATAATACTTCTTGATAAAAATAATGTTTTATTTGTTGTTAATTATTTAAAAATAAACAAATACCAAAACAACGCGTTTTTTTCGGAGATATTTATTTCCCACCGTATTTGTGGATCGATATGCTAATTTTTAAGGAACATAAACTATTTGTATGAAAATATAACTATTTGAGAGATTATTAAGATAGTTTCACTTTTAACCATACAATTCAATATTTAAACAAGAATAACTTATTTTTTAACCTAAAAAGTTTAATTTTTAAACCCATTATTTAAATTTAGAACAAAATTAATTTCTAGCAAATCGTTTTCATTCGGAACAAAAAAGATGAAAGCAAATTTTTATCTCTATAAGCTTAAAAAATAGAAATGTATAACATGATCGTTGAATTCTCACTGAAAGCTGAACTTTTAATAAGCAAGGTTATTCTTTTACTCTAACCAAAAATTTAATAGATAAGTTTTCAGAAAAAATATTAAATTCTAAGCAAAAAACGAATTTTTAATACAAATCTCAGATCCTCAACCAATTAGATCAATCAATCGAAAGTAAATAATTCAAAGTTTCTTTCAAACGGTTACATTTTTTTTAAATAGCATATTCTTGAACTAAATAGTTAAATTCTCAACGAAAACAATATAAATTTAAAAATAAATATACAATAATATATAATAATATATATAAGCATATATATAATAATAAAATATAATAAATTAAAAAAAATTTCTACGTTTCTTTAGGTAATTTATTTTAGTAATTATGCATCTTCGGCACCAGCATTGCTCTAGTTACAGATTTTGCATTTTGGAGAACTGCGAAATCTTACAAAAGCGAATTTCTTATCAAACATAATAAAAAACATCGACAAATCAACCAAAAATGGAACATTAAAATTTTCAGTCAAACAAATTAATTTTTCACAAAAACGAAAACATTTTTTATGAGTCATAAATGTTCAACTATGCTGATAAATCTTTGAATAAATTAGATGAATTTTCTACCGAGAAAATGATTTTTAAAAAAAATACATGAATTTTTAACCAAATAGTTCAATTTTGAAATAAAAAGAAACAATTTATAACAAAAAACAGAAAATTAACATTTTCAGTTACAAAATATAATTTTCAAACAAACCGATGATTTTCCAAATAAAGTTATGCTAATAATAAGATTTTGGTTTTCATATTATTTTTTATGGTTAGAGCAAAATTTCCTACAGGTCTTCTTTTAGATTTTTATGTATCTCGCGTCTTTTGGTGTAATATTGGAATTTTCGATTTTCTGCATAGTACGATAAATAAACAAAAATTCTGAGTTCTATTGGAAAATGGTTAAAACATTTTGTAGCATTTTTTAAAAGCTATATTTAACCTTTGAAATTTTTTTATGTTGTTCGTCGTTTCTTTTAAAAATTGAATGTGGGGGTGTCAAATTTCAGGCAATTCTAAAGCTTTCTCAATCATAAATGAAGAGCATGTAATAAATTATTACAAACTTTAATCTGCTTTTTTAGTGAATAACTTTTTGCTCAAGTTTTTTTCGTACCTTTTTTTCATTTTCCACAAATTTTTTATTTTTATTTTTAATGGCCATTTTTATGATAAACAAAAACTGTGCGTCCTATCAAAAAGTTTTTTGTAACAAATTTGTAACACTTTTTCATGTAAAAAATTATTGTTAAGTCTTTTTTTTCCGTCACTTGTCTTGCTTATGCGCAAATTTTGATTTGTTTATTTTCAAAGCTATTTTTCACGAATAAAATAAAAACTATGCGTTCTACCAAGAAGTGATTATTAACGAATTTGTAGATTTTTTTGGGATTGCGATTCTTGTTTATTCATCTTTTTTTGTATCCTGCATGGTTAGACTACAAATTTTAATTTTTGACTTTGTTTGCGCAATCAAAATTTAAATTTTAAATTTTTCAAAAAAATATAAAAATTTGTTATGATAATCTTGTAGGGATTTCAAAAGCAATGTTTTTTCTTTCTTGAATCTTTTCATATTATATCATATCATATCATACCATAAGTTGTCTTAAAAATTTCCTCCAAAATTCACTCCCTTTTTTTTTGAGGGCATAAAAAAGTGTGCCAAAGATCGATTAAATCCGTTGATATTTTCGAGAGTTATCGTGTTTTAGGACGGACAGATGGACAATCAGACAGACAAACAGACAGAACCTATCGTAAAACTTAATTTTCGGATTCAAGGGTTCTCGAAACGTGGAGATCAGTTGAAAAGCTGTGGTGTCAAATAAAGGAAAATTCTAATAATTTTTTAATCAGGAATGATCAAAATGTAGAAAGAGGAAATAAGCAATAACAATAAATTCAACCCAAAATAGAATAGTTGTATGTATTTTATGCATTCCACGGACTTGAGGGTCCTATTCCCTGCACAATCAAGTTACATGAGTTCCTTAAATCTACTTATTCTAATTTAAATATATATCTCAAACTAAAATTATAAATGTTCAATCGAAAAAATTATTTTTTAACACAGGTTTGGCATTATGGGCACGCCAATAATAGGTTTACAATGCATTTTATTTCAAATTTTTATATAATTTTTAAATATTTAGAATGAATGTATTTTTTCTCCAAATGAATCGTCCAATTAAAGTTTGGAAAAAAAGAAAAAGTTTGAAAATTTTTTACTAAAAATCATAAAGAATAAAGGAAAACGAGGGCCGCAAAAACTACTTTCTTCATTTTCTTATAGCACGGTTTTTGAGCAGAAGCTTTTAAAAATTGAAGTTAAATTTATTTGCATCGGTAAATAATACGAATTTTTCTCATTTTCAACCTTTAAAATTATATTATTCTAGAAAAACTTTAAAAACACAAAGTAATTGCAAATAGTTTCTAATGGTTTTGATTTTAGAATTTTAATATAGTTCGCTCTCTGAATAATGCCACTCTAAATAGTGTCGATTATCTTCATTCTTTATCAAAACCACCCCCCACCATCGCGCTATCGCTTCGAGCGGAAGCATTTCAATCGAGTCTCTGTGAATAGTGGCGCTCAAATATATGTAAGAAAATAGACTATATAGCTGATTAATACTTTATCATATTAAAAATATACTTTTCTTAATTGTGTATACTTCCCTACTTGCCAATCTCCGGCACTATTCAGAGAACGCACTGTACCTCAATATTTCGTCACTAAACTTTTTTTCCGTTTTAGATTAGACTTCGATTTGTTAAAGTTTCAAGTTTATAAAGTATACATTTTTTCTAATTTAATATTGCCAATTGAAAATTTTTACATTTTGAATGGTGAGAAAAAAGATGAATATATTTATTTATTTATAATTATTTTAATTTTATAAATAATAATAGACAACATAGACATAGTTTAACATATTTCAATACAAATTAATTTAAGTAATTGGAAAAATATCGCCTAAACATTAGAATATTAATATTATGAATGTTATTAAATAAAACGTTTATAATAATTTTCATATACACAAGTTACAAACGGCCGAAGTACCTACATATTGCTGCCGCCCGCACCGAAGGAAAATACCATTTGATGCAGTAACGAAAAGCAGTACGGCGCTGAAAATGGATCGGCCCAAAGAGGCGCTGATATCCCAAGTGTAAGTGTGAGCACGCCGCGACCGAAGTAACAAGGACTGGCCTTACAACTATCTGGTTTAATATTTTCTGTTCAACCCCCTTGAAAACGCACCATTGCATCAACGTGAATCAGGCTTAACGTGACCACAACCAGCCCATGCTACTTTCGCACATGCGCTCCCCGTTGCCGGGACGACAAGAAACTTTACGCCCACTACATGAAACATTGGGCACGATACAGAAGATTATATTTATCTTTAAATAAAATTACGTCGCCGCACCTCACAGTTTTTCTTCTGCTAAGTACGATATTTCTTCCTTTCACCCTAACCTTAAAATTTTCAAAAACACCAAACATCTTTTATCTGCTTCAAATGCTTGTTTTCAAAGAGAGTATGACAAAAAGTATAGTGCGGAAGGTATAATGTCCGTGAAGGACTAGGGGTTAGTTCGACGATAAGATGTAGAAGGGACATTTGAGCTAGTGGACTCTATTAAGTTCATTCTCTCTAACCGCGCTCTGTATTGCCTTTGTAGACCAGGGGTGCCTCTTGCATAAGGGTAGCTTTGCTGTTTAGAAATAAAACGATTAATCCACAGAGAAATATCTTCTCTATTGTAATCCCAATCTTGCAGCAAGCCCCAAAAAAGCGTATCCTTATCTTTCTTAAGTGGATTGGGAGCACGTAACTTGACCATGATGACACTTAATGAAAGGTCTTTCTCTACGGGATCATCGCGTAGAATAGTATGATAAATTCTATAACCATCTATTATAAATAATTCGGATGGTTCGACATGAACATGAAATTCGATGGGATTTTTGAGATCTGAAGAGAAATCAACAGGACGCTTTTCATGTTCCTCCAAATTATACGGCTCATGTTTATAATTCAACTTTATGTACAAGCGCTCTTCTGTGTGAGGTGATTTTGAATAGTGAGGATAAGGCAACGTCCACTGTAACGGCTTTACATTTAGATTATGCTTTTTTATGGATCCACTTTCAATAATGTTAGAACCTTGAATCCTTATATAAACGTTGGCCAATGATGTTAAAGTGTCTATGTTTGTTGGAGGCTTAGGTCGAGGTGCAACTGGACGAATTGAAGATTCCATTGCATCTAGTTTATTAACAAAAAAAGAGATTGATAAATTTTTGTAAACTGGAGGTATATATATATATATATATATATGTCTAACGTTCGATAAATCGGGCTAAACTGGGCGTCTTTTCTTAATTTTTTGCAATACAGTCCTAGAAGAAATTTAAATTGACTATTCATACTTCCAATATGTAATCTCTATCTGTCACAATAATACATTTACTTCATGCACAGCTATTTATCATCGCGAGTAAAAATGCTTCGACTTGAGTTCGATTTAGTGATGTCTAGAGTTCGTCTCCAAGACATGGATATCTGGCTACCTCGCTTACTTGTCTCAAGTAAATTATATTTAATAAAAAATTCACATTCTGTGCGTCTGAATGAGAATAACCCTGAAAGATTTTAAAACAAAAATTAAAATTGTAGCTTTCTAAAAGTATTTCCTAAACCGTAGAAAATATGCGAAAACAAACAGAATTTTCGGTATCCTCGTGAAACAAGTATAATAAAAATGAAAGTCCGTGAATGAGTGGATTGGATATATATTGTATAAAAATATACTAGATTGTTTAATTATTAACGAAGATTAGTTTTTATGAGAGTCAGAATAACTGCACGTTTCGGAGTTATTAATATGCGACATAAGACATAAATGTATGTCTTCAAGAGATAAATTGAAGTCTGTCTCCGTCTCGAAACTGACACATGCTCAAGACGACCTTATAGACTACAGCGTTTCTTGATTAGGGGCAGATGAAGTCAAAACCAAGTCGAAGAATTTTTACTCGGTATCCCTTGAAGTGTGAGCAACTTTCCCGCAAAATGTGGGGCTATGAGGTCGTCCATTAAATTACTTTACTAATTTTAGGCTATATCACCCCCACCCCCAAGGATCACAGTCTGAAATTAAAGTAAAATATAGAGGACACGGTATTTTTTTACGATGCATACATTAATTTTTCAAAAAATGAGATTCACTTACTATCCAGAAAGACAACTTTTTAACAAATTGCATGAATTTTCTGTCAAATTATTTAATTTTCAACATATGAAAAAAAGTTTCTGGGTAACTTGGAAAATGCAAATTTTAGATATAAACAAATTATTTCCTAACAAAATAAGGATTTTAGTAAAAATGTTAAATTTACAAAACGGTTCATTTTTTAGCCTCAATATATGATTTTTGTCCAGAAAGTTTATTTTCTACAGAAAGTTAAATTTTTGTAAAAAGATTTCAAGCGAGAGGTTGGCCACTCTGATTTTTCGTATATCAGGAATATACTCGCTGCAGAATGTCGGAAATGTTTGGGAATATGAAACAATATTTCTGAATATATTTATATTTTTTATATTCAAGTATATATATAAAGTATGGCAAAAGTCCATGATTATTCATTAGTTTTGACAGTGAATTAATGTTTTACAAATTTTTCGCGATTCCGTAATGCGACCAAACATCAACTTTGGATCGCATATGTGCCATTTGAAGACATAGGACATGACGCTCAAGATGAAAATGATCCTGATCCTACCCAAGGTTACCATTGTACGTGCCTATCTAGTGCGCGAACCCTTGGCTCAGGAGCATATGTTGCTACTGTATGCTACCGTATACCGAAAGCTACATCGGCTATGCTCGATACGCGAATAATAATCGTTATCCTTCAACAGCGCTTCACAATGTGATCATGGACGCTGCTCACAGACGAGAACAACAAAACCCAAAATAAACTGACCTGTTTGAGCTTTAAAGTTTTAAATTAGGTTTTCCTGAAAGCTGTTTGAGTATGCAAAGTAACAATATTTGGTGCTTAATCAGAGGTTATCTAGCTATTTCTAGAGCTTTTGGAATAATATTATTGATCAGCTGGTCCGAAACTACAAAGTGTCAGTCGGACAGCCTTGTGGACATGATCTGTGACTGTTGCGCCAAACAGTTATCACTTCTCCTTTTATCTTTTTTAATACCATGCAAAAATGAACTTTGTTGCTGCACTGACGGCTATCGTTTCATTTTCCAACCTTTGGACCTCGACATTATTCATCAGCAGGTCCAAAACTATTAAATGTGAGTCGGACAGCCTAGTGGACTGTTCCTATGAGCGATGCGCCTAACACTTGTTAAGTGTCGGTGGCACCTCCCTGTGCGGCATTAAAATCGACATTAGAGCCGTTTTTTCCGAAAAACTGCCCATTTTTTCACTCCTTAACATGGCTTTTCGTGATTAGGAGACCAAAAACTGTAAAATATCTCAGTTTGGGAAGATTCCACCCAGACCTTTTTTTAATGTATTTTGTGCGAAATCCTTTTTCTGTTTGTACCGGCAAAAAAAATAATTTGAGTATACACAAGGGACTCTCAGACATCTCAGAGTAAGATTACGTGGTGTAAGATGTGTTTTGTTATAAGGTGTTATCACAGAAGTAATATTGGCAAAAGCTCTCCGCCTTTCCAACGTTTTGTGGAGACAGTAAGGAACACATTTCACTAGTAACAGAATTTTTTTGACCAAACCTCTCCCACTTTCGAATGTCTCGTGGGGGTGGGAAGCACCCCTTCACAACTGCTCTCAGAAATATTGTCGAAGGCAACCCCGTGACTGCTCGCAGAAATAATATTATGCTCAATAGCAATAGAATTTAATAATTTAATAAAGATGTAATAAAGAATATTATAAAAATGTAATAATGTACAATAACGTTATGTACCAAACACAGTGAAACTCTTCTACAGCGCCAGTTTTGGGGCTGAACGTGGGTAGGGAAAATCCATATAGAAGGCGATAGGAGGGGGAGGGGGAATGGATAATTTAAATTGTTTGAATACTTTTTCAAATTCATGCATAAATTTTAATTAGGATGAATTCTAAATAAAAATTTAGAATCAACCAGTTGAATGTCCTAATAAATCAAAAATATTATTATTTAATGCATACTGATAAAATTATAGTAAAAAATTAAATTTATGAGGTAGTATTAAATCACTTGACTGAGCAGTTGGCAGAATTTTCGGTTAGAGTTGGATGTTTCAATAAACTACTTTTAAAAACTTTTTAAAAATAATCAATAGAACCGCAAGCGTGGAGCGCATAGAACAATATATTTATTAATCATTAAATTAATTTTATAGTAATAAAATAATAATAAAATAAATAAGCAAAATTTTAACATAAATTTAATTATAAAATAAAAAAATAAAATAAATTCCTTATGATTTATCACAATCCATCCTTTCTTTTTAATGTATTCTATCATTGTAATTGAATTGTACTATTTTATTTTGATAAACCCTATCAGATTTTTATTGTCTCAGTGCTGGCTTCTTTTTGCTCTGCTTAAGGATATACCTAAAAATTCTTGTCCCAGTAATGTTTGGTTTATATTAAGGTAAAAATGACAAGATTATAATTATTTAAAAAATTTATTTATTCGACCTCGCTTTTTTACAAACTGTTTTCTACCCGGCCTTTGGCCTGTGATAGTAGGTAGTAACAGTGCGTGGGGGGGGGGGAGCATACACAATGTAGGTACTGTAGGTGATCGTCTGAAATGCGTGGTGACCGTTAGTGTTGCTTTTTCTGGGCCGGCGCAAGTTGAAACCCGGGGTGGCTCGTATCGGAAGCGTCCGGTTGTTCGAGGTTAGGAATGCGTCCAGACGTGCCATCGACTTGTGTCCCTCCCGTTGTCTGCTTGTTGGCGGTGCGAGGTATTCGCGTCGGGCCCCGTGGGGTAGTATGAAACGGCGCCAGGCAGTTAGGCTGTCCATTAACCGAGTTGGATGGGCAGCGAAAACTGCCGGTTCAATTAGCAGTTTCTCATCTATGCGTTGGCGGTTAAAACTGCCGGTTCAATCTGCAGTTTTCTTCTGTGTTGGCGGTGAAAACTGCCGGCCTAATTTCGAGTTTTATTCTCTTTCGCTGGCCACCGCCAGTAAGGCGATGAATTTTTTTTTCTTGTTTTGTAGTGACGCTGTTTTATAATTTTAAATGGCGCCGGCACAAAGCGGCCTCCCTCGACGTCCCCTGGGTTGGCGGCGATACCAGCAACGACGGTGAGGATTGCTCCGGTGTTTCGGTGGAGGCCAGTAACAAAACGTCCGGATCAGGACTTCCGTCGTTCTTCGGTGTCCACCTAGCGGTGGTGGGGGTGGTGCGATGATAGGTCCCCTCGATTGCGCCTGATGATGGCAAGGCGGGCGAGGAAGATCGGGCTTCTTCCGCGATTAGTGGCAACTCGGATTGTTGCGGCTCGAGGCTCCCTAACAATGACCTCAGAGATGGCAGCGGCGATGTGGGTGGTATTAACACCCCGCGTGGTCGTAAAGGCGAGTTAAAACAATCGACGACCACGGGGTGGGTTCGTCGGGTGATGTTCTCCGGAGGGAGAACGTGGCGCTCGTCCTCGTAGAAACCCGGGAGTGTCAGTGACAGCGGACTACGTCGGGTGCGCTGTCTACGACTTCGGGGATCGCAGGTCCCGGAACGTCCCCGTCTGATGTCCAGCAGGTTCTACCGCCCCTCCTCGATTATCCTAGAATTCTCTGGATCGTAAGGTCAAACCAGCGGTGCTGCGGCTGGGACGACTTCCCTTCCTATGCGTTCACGGCGTCCTCTCTCCCGGGCTTCCTCTAATGCCCGACGTCTCACCGTCTCCCTGCTCCGATTTTCCTTGCATACCAGGGCGGCCCGCGCCTCCCACAACGCTTCCTCCTCTCGCTGTCTTTGTCACGCGAAAACGATGGCCATTCTATCTTCTTCGCCACGACGTTCGACGGTGGTGGCCCGGTCGGCCGACTTACGCACTTCCTCCGCGCAGTTCTCGGCGGCGTTCCTGGAGGCGGCGTAAGCTCGTAATTCGCGGCGGCGGATGGTACGCTGGTTCGCCTTCATAGCGTGGCCACGCCCTGTCATCAAGGGTGGTGTTCGAAGCCACAGAAACGAAGCACAAACAATCACTGCCTCCAAAATACTGCACTCTTCACACGATGGATCTCTGCAATGAAACGGGCGAGGATTCGCAACTCAAAACATCAACTGTCTGTTAGTAGAACTATTTATTTCAAAGAACGAATACACGGAAAATTTTGAGGACGGAGCGGCGCGGCTGAGCCTCAGGAAATTTCGATGCTAAATGTCGGTCTGAGTCGCTCTCGACTCTTGCTGACCAAGCGCGGAACGTCCCGAGGAGGTGGGGACAGCGTTCGAGTCCTTCAATTAGCCAATAGAACGACAACGAACTCGCAACCGAGCAGAGGGGGTCGTAAGCCAGGCCCGCCGGCCTCGCCCGTTCGCGCGTCAGTCCTATGCTACTCTATTGTTATCAAAACTTGAATTAAAAATTAAAAATATTAATACTAGTCCTAAAAATATAAAAAATGATGGTGATGTTTATTTTTATCCCAACTTCCAATTTCCAAAGAAAACGGGAAGCTAGGGCAAATGGGAAGATAGCTAGGCTTTATTGCTTATCCCTATTAATATAACTCGTATTTTTTCTATATTTTATTTTTATTTACATTCCTAATTACAATATTTATTCAAAATAAAATTATTTATATTTATGTTTGGATTTAAATTATTTAATTAAACTTATTAGAGATCCTCCTATTCCTGGCTACTTCCTTAAATAAAAGATATTTCTTAAATTAAATTCTTACTTAACCATTATTCAATTTAAACCTATCTCCTAGTATACGTTAGTATTTTCTCTCTCTTTCCATTTAGGGGGAGTATGTCCGTTTTTTTCTTTATTTATTAAAAAAAAAAAATACGAGCACTTTTGTGAATCTCGATGTTCACGAACGTGTTCATTCCAACGCTGGTTGAGCTCCCCGGAGGTCCTCTACCGTACGTCAGAAAGAGAGGAAAGGATGCAAATTGAGGGAAGGAAGATGGTGGGAATGGAAAAGGAAAGAAGTACATGGGAGTGAGGGAGAGGAGAAAGCTGACGTACGGGACTGGCCAGCCGTTGGAATGTTGCGAACACGTGTTTCGCAGGCTGTTATTTTCCGGCCCAGGAAAAGTACCGTTACAGAACAGATGGTATTTTAATGACTCACTCCGAGTAGGCAAACTCGTTGTTGAGTTAATCCGTGAAATCGTCAAGTGGACACGTAGGACCTTCAAATTGTCTGTGAAAATTTTGAGTGGAGATCTCGTGAACTCTTGCATTGATTTACCGGAGTTCCCAACTTAAAGATTTGAAACGTAACAAAACAAACGTGACTTGTTGTCATCTGCAGCTGCGTTGAAACAAAAAGAAGAGCATATTGCGAAACTTGTAAATAGGATGCGTTTGTCTTGACTGAAATCAGGCATTTACAAAAAATCGCACCTTTAGGGTAATAATAGAATTGTTTACGCCATTTATTTATATTTCCTTGTTTTCTGTTTTCAACTTTACCAATTTTTCGGGATGACTAGACATGATCTATTATTTTGACTTAAATAAAGCAAGGTAAATAGGATATTGCTGTAGATAATGATTTTTGTGAATTTTGTGGATTTTGGTGCAGGTGGCACATTCTATTTACATCTTTCGAAATATGCCCTTATTTTCGTTTTAATACAGCTATAAAAATCACACAATCGCGATCGTTTATGAGGAAGTAAGGTGAAACAAAATAAACTGTACAAATAATTCTAGTCTTTACATTTTTACGTACACTCATCGTACTTCCAAGATTGACAATATTGCCTTAACATTGTTTTATTAAATTTCTAAATCTTACACAATTGCGTCTTTTTATAGAACCTTTTTATTTTCTATTGAGGGGTTGAAAAACTGTTGAAATTTTGAGAAAAAACAATTTTTTATTGGCCTAAAAGATACTTTAAACCTTCTAGAATATCGTAGAAAATTTCCCATCCCGAAAAAAAAAATTTTCTTTGAAATATCGGGAGGTGTATTTAAATTTGAAAGGGGAACTTTATGGTCCTAGCATTGCAAACTAATATTAAAAAATTTTCTTTAATGATTTTAAAACTTTAAATCGTTTTTGCTGAAAACTAGCGTTTTCAAAACTACCTAGCGTCTTTTTTCAGGAAAATTTGAAATTTTTTTTCGATTCACCGCCAAATGTACAAAAATCAATATTTTTAAAATCCCTTACGTGATTCACTAGCTATAACCATCAAGAAAAAGTGGATTTTTTTTTGTTCCAGGTTAAAATGTGCGACCATTTTGAATTATTTTCACTATAATTTTTTTGTGACTTAGCTCAATATTAAACTTTAATTACATCTAAATATTATTTTCTTCTTTCCATTGAAAAAAATGATTAAAAAAACTTCTTTTTTCTTAATCGGTTTTCTGTCTTAATCTTTTAATTAAAATATACCGTATATAGCCCTAAATGAATAATATATTTTCACTAAAAAATTCATATGATTTTTTGTGATTTTTTCACTTTTTCACATTTTTTGGAACACTTTTACAGATTCATGGTGTTTACCTTAGTTGAAAACCAGGTATTATCCAGGAATTTGTTCGAGAGCTTGCTCCATTTTTTAAAATACAATATAAAACTAAATGATAATGAATCTTTATTGACATAATTTACCTTATATTACTTATTGAACTCTTTTGTTAAAAAAATTATCTGTTTTTTTTGCTTTTTGTTTTAAAAAAATTCTTTGATCAGAAAATT
This sequence comes from Druon quercuslanigerum, assembly GCA_010014905.2. Classification (NCBI taxonomy): domain Eukaryota; kingdom Metazoa; phylum Arthropoda; class Insecta; order Hymenoptera; family Cynipidae; genus Druon; species Druon quercuslanigerum. Next base: position 19,802 of record JAAAKG020193854.1, read on the forward strand.
TACCAATTCTAATTTTGGTTAAAAATTCATGAAAAAGTGCGCTATTTTTATGAAATTTACATTAGTCTTCGGTTGATAATTCATTTTTTCAACCTAAAATTAAACAATTAGTGTTGAAACTTCATCTATGTTGTTGAAAATATGTTGTTTTTTGTAAATTAAAAATACAATATTTTTTTTACGCAAAACTCAATTTTTTACCTACTCGAGTAAAAATTCTTTGACTTGGTTTTTACTTGAATTCCCCCAAATCAAGACATGCTGAAGTCGAAAAGGTCTCAGTTTTTAGAAGAATCCAGACTTTATTGAATGTCTTGGAGACAAGTTTCTATATCTTACAGACATATATTTATGTATTAAGTCGCATATTTATAACTTCAAAACGAGCATTTTTCGACTTCAAGTGTGTACCTGCCCTAAAAAACGGTCATTCTGACCATTTCTATTTACAATTTTTATTTTTTTGAAGAAATTTTTTAAGGGTTATACTTGTTCAGACACACAGAATCTGAATTTTTTAGTTAAAAGTATCGAATTTGATAATTAAAATTTTTCATTCATCAATTTTAATTTCATTTATAAGTCGAAAAAAGTTCGACCATCTCAGCCAAGACAAGGCTCGTCTTGAGACAAGTAAATGTCGTCTTAGAAAAGACAAGGTTCGACTTGAGACAAGTTAACGCTGTCTTCCCTTTGTGAAAAGAAACCCAAGACGAACTCTTATGTCTCGACTCAGTTTTGAGATACAGTCAGACATCGATGTCTTGGAGACAAACTCAAGACATCACCAAGTCGAACTCAAGTCGAAGAATTTTTACCCGGGCAGTAGTTAAATCTTTTTCGTAATTAAATAATGAGATTTTAAAAAAATATAGTTTTCTCCTCAATCGAAAAGATGAATTTTCAACAAACAAGAACAAAACATATAAATTTTCAACTAAACGGTTGAATGTTCAACTTATGGAAGATAAATTTTCAAACAAAAAATACAATAGTGAAATTTTCAGTTAAAAAGATTAATTAAAAAAACGATTTTTTAATAAAAAAATTTAAATTGTAATCGGAGATGTGAATCAATAATAAAAAGATTTCAACAAAGCAATTTACTTTTTTTAGTAAAAAGAAGATAAATTTTTACTCAAATAGTTACAATTTCCACTGAAAAGACGTTTTTTTTCGAAAAACAAACAAAACAAAACTTGTAAGAAAAAAGTTAATTTTCTTCTAAGTAGTTAATTTTTGCTTCAAAACAATTAAATTTTTATATAAAAAAGATTAATTTTAAGCTAAAAATATGATTTAAAAAAAAAAGTTAATTTTAATAAAAAAAAATGAAATATGTACAACTTCGTAGCAATTTTTTGTTAAACATTGACAAAATACGTATTGTCTAATTTTGGTTCAACAACAACCTGCCTGATTTAAAATTTAATTCGAGAGAAACCAAAATATATGAATTCTGAACCAAAAATACAATAATTGACTTTTCAAGAGAAAATAATGCATTGGATTCGCTACCAAAATCGAATAATTTTTACGAATTTCGGATTGCTTGAATTATAACGTCTGTTTTTCAAGAGAAACCCAATTTTTTCTTTTAAATTCTACAGCGTATGATTTAATTAGGATTTTATTTTAATTTGGTTTTATATAAAATGATTTGTACACGGGCTAAAATTTTTTTTAATTAGTAGCATTTTTCATAGAACACTTGGAATCTCATCCTTATACATCAGAAGGTGTTTAAAAATATTTAAAAAATACAAAATGGTAGGATCTTTTAAAAAATCTTTTTTAATTCAGACTTTAAAATCATGGACAAATTTTTTTTTTATAAATATGTAGCTTTTATTTTTAACAATATTTTGCTAAGATTCTCTTCTCTTTAAATTCCAATTAGCAAAAATATTGGCTCATTTTTTGGTGATTTTAATTTTTTATCATTAAGTAAACTCTTCTAAGGTGTTTGATATTTAACTGTATTTAATTATAGGTTACTTATAGGAGGGGACGTATTGAAAGGTTTATTTTTTAAATTCAATAAGTGAAGGTGAATTAGAAAAAAGTGGAACACAATTCTAATATTTCCTTTAAGACGCAAAACACCGTAAACGCGTGATTCCATTCAAGATAAAGCATCATGTATACAAGCTTCACAATATTGCAGCTACCAAAAGTCGATGACAAATAATTATTACAAGATTAAAATTTAGTATTAAGAATAACATATTATGTATATTATATTACACTCACTGGCCAAAGCAATAAAACCGATGCAGATAAGGAATAAAATGCTGGTCTCCATTTCTGCGCGATAGATGCCGAATGATAAAGAATTTATAATTAATACTTCATCTCTTTACAATGAAAGGTAACTGAGACACTTTTTGGAATGTGCTCTTTTATACACTTGAACCTCGCGTTCAGTCCCCCCATTTTCAGCCTTCCCGAAATTTCCGGCACAAATATTTTAAGGGGAGAAGGGCGAGAGAGGTCACTATAGTACCGGCGAAAGGATTAAACAAGCAAGAAAAAGTGGCAAGAAGAAAGCACCAATTGGATGTAACGTTCTCTGGTACTCAACTCTTTAAACGCCACCTTGACACCGACTGGCGCGTAAACAGTCAGATTCGATCCCACCGAATTCAGTCCAAGGCTACTTGAAGGTAACCCCCGAACTGCACTGAGAGCGAGATTTTGTTTTATACTAAGCGGTATCAAGAAGCTTGTTTATCTTACAGACTCAAGAACGCCCATATAGGATCGACTGATTTAATACTTCCAAGAACTGCTGCTCCAGAGTCTAATTTAGTCTCAAGGCCCATCGAGGCAAACCCCGGAACTGTTCATATATAGGAGTGGTCGGCACGCTCTTAACCAGGACAGGGAATGCAGCCCTGGCTACACTACAACCTACTTTTAGGGCAGTACTTGCGATCTAAGTCAGACATTTAAAAGAATGAAGTTTAAACTAAAAAGAAAGTAATTTTCACCCAAGTACATATATCTTAAATGAAGTAAGAGAATTTTCAACCAAATAGTTGAATTTTGAAACAAAAGTGATGATTTCTGATCTAGAAATATAACAGTAGACATTTTAATTTGTATTGAGCATTTTATTATGTTTAATTAATTGAGATCGCCTTTTAAGGGAATTAAATGAAAAAGGGAAAGTTCATTTAAATCCATTACTATTTAGATAAGAGTCGGTTATCGACAAACCACGGATTTTAATTTTTAGCGAAGGCTAATTTTTTGTGTTAAGCGTGTCCTAAGCATAGGAGATATACGAGAGCAAGGCTTCCACCATGCTACCATTCAGCCGTGACCCATGCTGTAGCCAGATATTTCAGGATCATGCTCAAAGGCTGGGCGGGGCAGAGAGATTATGTTACGATTCGAGGAAGTTTCTTCAAAACTGGGAAAAGACATGAATTCTTCAAAAGAGGAGAAAATTTTATAAGAATTGTTTTAAAACAATTTAAAAAAAAACATTGAAAATAAGCAGGAAACCCAAATAAAACTCTGCAACTTATTATGAAAACTTTCTATTTTATTAAAGCAAATATTCTAATTTATTTATTATTGTATAATTATATTATTATTTGGTAGTGGCATATTGAATAAATGCTGATTTTGCGACAATGTGTAAATTTATTAAATGCTATAAATAATAATTTTAAAAAGGCTATAGAAATTGAAAACATGATGAATCGGTAATTTTAAAAAAGAAGCAGGTTGTTTAAAAAATTTATTTTTGTTCCAAAGTATGATATTGCAATTTCTTGAAACATGAAAATAGGCTAAGCACACTAATTTATAGGTTTCTATGTATTTAAGACCGGTAAAGTGCACATTTATCTTCCTTGTTTTTTATTTCCTTGTATTAAAAGCGTAAACAATTTAAAATTCGGAAAAAAATTTACTAACAACAGTATATAAAGTTTTTTGAATAAGTTTAATAAATTAATAAAAAATTGTATATGACAGATATAAATAAAATAAATGATATCTACTTTCATTTATTTTCCCGACGGACTTGCTTATAGAATTTTATTGTTACAAACAAAATTTAAAAACGTGCCTTATTTTTATACTTTTGCTTCGTCATAAATTATTTTAAATAAAATAAAATTTTTGTTCTCTCTTACGGGAAAAATGGTCTTAAATTTTCTATGTATTAAAATAGCTAATTATTTTTACTTACCTGCAAAATATTGTCAATAATTAACAATTACATGTCTTATAAATAACTTAAATTGAAAAACGACAGTATTTATATTTTTTTCCGAAAAAACTTGCTGTGTCTAGTATTTATAAAATTTTCTTTTCAGATATACTAAACTTAAAATTATGTTGCTTTATAAATAATGAAGGTTGACAAATTAAAAAATCATCATTCTATTTTCTCAGAAAAAACTCATTCCCATCTTATTTGTGTAGAAATCGCTTATCAGACTTAATAGAATCCGGAAAACTCTGAATTTTAGTACATTCCGTTTATTAACTTAAACTTTGTATGACTTTTCTT